>CM049184.1:9839460-10097681 GCA_026770425.1 Boechera divaricarpa
AACAAATCACATGACACATGTATGCACATTATGTCCACTTTGTTGGCAATTGGAGCAAATGTGTTGCTTCCTCGGGACTTTTTTCTCCATTGCTTTCTCCAACACAGATTTGTGTCGAGAGTTCTTTGGCCTTCCAGGTGGTTTTCGAACTTCAGGAGATAAACACAATTTTGCAGCGACATGTTCAGGAATTGGTTGAGCTACATCACTTGGCATGATGCACATGGCGTAAGCGCTACTGAGGTAGTTCTTACAGTTTAGACGTAATCTGGAGATGTCCCATTAAACGTACTTTCATAACCGTGGCCAAACAAGAATTTTGGCGGAGAAATGACAAACTGTTTATAGTCGAGATTCCATAAGTCGACAAACCATTGGTCAAGGAATACAATTCTTAAAGTAAGAAGATAAGTCTGCAACGAATAAAACAAATATGCAACAAATAAAACAAGTCTGCAACATAACAAAGTCTGCAACAAATAAAATAATTGTGCAACAAATAAAATAAGTCTGCAACAAATAAAACAAGTCTGCAACAAATAAAATAAATCTGCGACAAGGATAAAACAAAACTACAACTCAACATATAAGTCTGCGACAACTGAACAAAATAGGTCTGCAACAAAACAAAATAAGTCTACAATAAACAAAACAAGTCTGCGACACATGATGACTGCAACCATACATTAATACCATATCGTTTGTTTAGAGCATCTGCAACATGACTAGGTAACACTTTTGAACCGATACCACCCACAAAATCCTTGTATATTTGTCCCAAAATCTCGTGTGTAGCTTGGCGACAACGGGCTCCACGGTCTGTCACAGAACATGTATGTTCTTTAAAGTATACTTTTATAAAGAAATATGGAGAATCTCCAACTGTAGTAGCTTGGACTCTCCATATGCATCCTTCTATCCAACATCAAGTTTTCCATATAAATAGTAATCCTCATCACCAGAACTAGCACCATCCGGATCGTCGCAACAATCAAACCTGTATTGGTCCTCGTTGTCCTCATCCTCAACACCAGAACTAGCATCCCCTTCTACTTTTGCATTACCATCAAATTCAACTTCTTTTTTTGCTCGCTTGAGCGAAGGTCTACCTTGTGCACGATTGTCTTCACCATCTTCACGCTTTTGAGCATCCTTTAACTCCAATGATACCTCCTTATCTAATACACATAGCCGCAACGTATCTGATTTGAATTGTTCAAAGAAACCTTGCAATTGTCTCGTATTACCAACAAAGACAGGAGGAGTGTCTACTGGTAACTAGACCAATATCTTCTTCGGAAACATGTAGCTCAGTTCAACTTTGTACTAATTTTTATCAACTTCATAATCCTCGTAAACCATTTGAATGAATTCGTCGAACGAAGTTGCGGCATTGGTTCCAAGAACTCGAGAACCTCTACTACTATCGACAATAAAAATCCATCTACTCTTCTCAAATCTCCAATTACCCCAAATTAATATAATTTGCAACATTATCGGCGATAGGTGGCGACGATGGAGAACGAGATCGGCGGCGACGATAGGCAACGGGATCGGGGCGGCGAAGACGACAGACAACGAGATCGACGGAGATAGATAAAGTTTTTATATTTGAGAATGGCGGAGATAGATTATCGGTCGTTGTACATAACCCTAATGGTGCTGTGGCATTTTTCGTAAATTTGTTAGTTATTAGGGACATCTCGGGGTTCGAAATAAGTCTGCAACACATAACAAGTCTGTGACAAACAAAGTGTTATTCTAGTCTGAAAACAAGTCTGCAACACAGTCTAATAAGTCTGTAGTTTTTAATGCCACGTAAGCAATTTACAAATAAGTCTGCGACGTTGAGCATAAAATCTGCGACATTGTAAATAAATTTGCGACAAGCGATGTTATTTCAGTAAGACCTTTTAGGTGTCGCAGACTTAGTCTTTTTGTCGCAGATTTTTTAAAAGTTTGCAACAAAGCATTTAAGTCTGCAGCAAACAGCTGCAGATTTTTATAAGTCTGCAAATGAACTTAAGTCTGCGACAAAGAGAATAAATCTGCCTAATAAGTCCGCAATCAAAATAAGTCTGTGCAGACTTAATAACTCTGCAACAAAGCGCATTAAATCTGCGTCGAAAAGTCTGCAACACGCATAACTAGTCTGCAGATGTGCGCAGATTTAATAAGTCTGCAATATTGAAAATAAATCTGCAAATTAAATCTGCAGATCTGCGGAAATTTATTAAGTCTGCATAACAAATCTGCGCAGACTTGTCTATTTATTAAGTCTGCAACAAAGATCCGCAGACTTATTCTTAAGCCTGGGCATCAAGACTCGTTACCCGTCGGACTCGCTGGACTCGCCCCGGACCCGTCTCGTAAAAGCGGGTACCCGTTTCGTATCAAGCCAAGTCCAAGGTATGGTTTTAAAATACTTGCAAGTCCAAGTCCAAGTCCAAGTCCGAAATTTTTTTTACTACTTGCCCCGTTACCCGCCTTGAAACTCATTACCCGCCTTGTTACTCGTTATCCGCTACAAAAATACACATTACCCGCAAAAAAATACCCGTTATCCATAAATAATACTTGTTACCCGTAAAATATACTCGTTATCCGCAAAATATACTCGTTACCCGTCCAAAAAATACTTGTTACCCGCCAAAAATACTCGTTACTCGTAAAATTATCCGTTACCCGCGGGTCCAAGTAGCGGGGCAAGTACCTCGCAAGTAATGGATTTTGGGGCGGGTACCCGTTTTGGGCGAGTCGAAGTGCAAGTCTGAAAATCGTATTACTCGCACGGGGCGGGTCCAAGTCCAAGTCCAAGTCCGGCAAAAATGGCGGGTACCCTCCCCGTGCCCATGCCTACTTATTCTGAAAAACGCGGTGACATTTTTGTAAATAAGTCAAACTTTTGCTTACATAGAAATAATTTAATAATAACAGTTTCGTTATAACGTTTTTCCTAACAAAAGCAAATAAAGATATGATGGGCAAAAAACACACTTTTTTCTTTCCAGTAAATATATGTTAGTCTAGTCATTACCTTATTTATATGTGTTACTCTAGTTTTTTTCTTTTGTTTTAATATTGTCATTTTTATGAGTTACCAGTTTTAAATTTCTGTATTTGAGATTCCACAACCAAATATATTTATTTATACATAAAATAATTTTCAAATTCATTTCAAAATCTTATAAGATTTATACGTTAAGAAGATATATCAAGATTTACTAAAATGTAATATCACTTATCCAATAACATAGAAACTGCAATATTATCATCGACAAGATAACAACATGTAATTTTCATTTTTACTGTTGTAATTATATGTATGTCATCATGAAAACATATAATCTGATTTAGAAAGCCATATCACAAAGTTAAAATATAACAATTTCAAAATCACAAAACAGATATAGAACAAGAGTGGGAACTACAAGAACGATAGGAACTTATTTAAGGCCAATCTAATTTACTGTAAGATCACTCGTTGTCGTTGAACACATGAAATCTATTACAAAATCGACGTGTTAAAGAACAAATAAGATGATTTACAGTGATTAAAAAAAAATGTGAAAATGTTATTTTACATAGAGCCTCTGTGTACACATAACAACATCATCCAACAAGGGAGCCAAAACTTTGAGAGCTTTTACGATCCAAAGACTGATTCAAGAAATTCCAATGGTCTTACCAAGTAACCAGAGAACAAGCGACATTTCGATTCCAAAGATTGTATGAAGAGTACTTCTATCAAGTGTAAACCCAAACACCGTGATTCCTGCTTTATTGTTCTCAAAGTAATTCACTACAAAATCCAACAAAATTTTGCGACGATGAGTACATATAATTAAAGATGTGAAGATATGAGATTTGGTTGTGGATGCAGAGGCATATATATGTACCTAGAGCTTGCCGTTTTTGGAATGAGATGGTGCTATAAGCATAAGCAGGAATGAGATTGTTGTTATCGAAATCATCTTCTTCCTCTCCATAGTCTTCACTGTCTGATTCTCCATTATCACCATCTGTTGAATAGTATCCGTGTCCGCTTGATCTATCAACTAACCGTGGAGTCTCTCCATCCACTGTCTCAAAGGATTCTATTGTCGCGCAGACATGCCACTTGGCAGCAAGACAAGTCACCGCCTGAGCCTTGTGTGTGATCTTTGAAGCACTTCGTAGTAGAATGAGCAGCGCAGTGACCAGCGTCATTGAACATAGCTGAGATGAGCACAAGAAAAAAGAGTCAGCAGACGCTTAAAGAAGCAAAGTTTGTCACCAAGAACTAAAATAGAAAGTAAAACAAAACTCACTGCGAGTTCTCCAGCTCTGTAGATATTCAACTCAGCGTAAGCCTTAGTGGTAATAAGCAGAGAGTAAAATTGACTGCCAGTGACAAGAATCAAGGACAAAAGTATAAAGGTTCGGTATCGGTGACTGATGATTCTCAGATGACGTCTAATGCGAAGATGTTCAGACAAAATGGAACCAACATCTGAATCCATCTGGAAAACCTGAGCAAAGTCTTGCAGCCTAAGGATCTGGAGATGGCAGATGAGACGGAAGAGGACACAAACCAGGAAGATCACTGTCGTGCGATACAGCCATGAGCAGAGTTCCATCAGACAAGCAACTGTATCACTCAAGATAACATTACCGAGGAAAGGGATCTGAGAAGCGCCTGAAGCATACCACCATATCTTGTATGAGCTCATCGCTAAGAAACAAGGAGTAACGAAGTAGGAGAGAATCTTAAGCGATCTCTGCATAACAAATAGTTCTGATTTTCAGAAAACAGTTATACAAACATGGCTATGTGCTAATATATATATATTAAAAAAAAGCAAAACATTGTAATGCTTGTGGAGCAAGTAAAAAAAAAAAAAAAAAAGGATTTTCAAGATTCAACGTACTTCGCTGTTCATACCACCATGGGAGATTTATGTTCTGGATTGAGATGAAAACTTCTAGGGTTTCAGATTGCTAATTTGTTTCCATTTTTAATTTGATCTACCGATAGTGCGACAAGATCTGGAATGTTCCAAAATTTCTACAGAAAACGACAGATTCAACCTTTTCAGATCAACGTGTAGTAAGAAACCAAAATCATTTCAATCGTAATCCCCAAAATCGAGAACCCAAAATTCAAAACGAGAAAAGAGGCAAGAACAAAACTCAGATTTCCAGAAAAACCAAATCAAGGATGCGAAATTGAAAACGGAATTCAGAAATGAAAAGAAAACTCACATTGAGCTGATTGGTGTATCCTCGCCGTACGGTCTCGCTCTCATCCCAAAGCTTATCGAAGAATAGAAACCGTCGGAGACCATACTTGCTAACGAATCTGGAGAGACATAGAAACGAAAGAGCAGCGAAACTGCTTAGAGAAAGCTGAACAACGGCATCGTACGGCCTCGAGTGATGGCTATCGCAGTCAGCGCAAGCGAGCATGAAGTGAGACGTAACAGGAACAACGAGCGTGAAAACAACAAACATAGACCATGAGAGAGCCGCGGTCCAAGGGCTCGACTGATCCACGCACATCCATCGCAGATATTTACGGAAACTCTGAAGCTCGTCTTGTGCGTGAGATACGCTACGTGTGAACTTGGTTTGTCGGTTAATTAGCCGTTCTCGTACTCCTCCTCCTCCGTCGTTTACTCCTGTTGCTGCGGTTCCGATGTCGATGTCCGCCATGGACGATCGCTCGGAAAATGAGAAATTTAGAGGAGAGGCTCTGTTTTTTTTTTTTGGTTCGTTTTTTTTTTTTTTTTTTTTTTCCAAATATAAATTGATGACGCGGTTGGAAGGAGGAGGCAGAATCAGGGGAATAGCTAAATTTGTCTAAGGTTATTTATAAAGGATCGATGTTAACGTGGCCTTTGACAACCATTTATATAACCACTAATTGTAATTTATTAACATAAACTGGTTACCCAAAAAGAAATTAATTAGCATAAACATAATCACTAGTATGATAGTATTTCGTAAGATGTATTGTATTTTATTGTTGAAATTAATCGAAGATTTTAGTAGTGATTTTATGTAAATTTTATGGGGTTTAGAAACACAATTAATTAAAACTTAACTTATTGATCTAACTTATAAAACAAAACAAAAAAAAACTTCTTTTATACAATTTTTTAATGAAAACGTTACTCAGAGTACTAGTCGAAATAAACATATGAATACGAGTATTTTATACGAAGAAAAAGAAAGAGTATTTATTATGATATTTGAATTTTTAAAAATACAAGTGACTTGAAGTTTCTCCTCTATGATTAATTAGTGTTATTTACTCATTTATGAGGATATCTGAACATACAGTTTAGAATTTGGGATTAAGTAGATACGAAATTGTGCACTTCCATTGTAAGAAAGGAAGATTTTTGTTTCACGATAAAACAAAAGGAAAGTAGATTTGTGTTCATGCGACAATCGTGATTTTGATCACAATCACGGGTCTATCTACTTACTGCTAAAGTATTTTCATCATAAAAATTAGATTTTATTTCTATTTTAAACCTTGATAGCATGTAAGTAAAGTCAATGGAATTATCTGTTTAAAAGGTTTTTTTTTTAGGGATGTCAAAATGGTAAAGCAAACCAAACCAATCCATAATTCAATAAGTTGAATTTTAAATGGTTTTTGAGTTGACCCAACTCATTTGTTAAATGGGTTGAGTTGACCCATAAATCTAATTAATTTGATGGTTTGGATAGTTAATAAGTTGACTCATAAAAATAAAATAATTAAGTAATTAATAATTTAATAACAATAAATATAAAAATAAATAATTAATAATTTATCATCATATATTATATCATTTTGACATCATCATCAATGTCATGAAATATGGATACACGGTTTTGGGCTGGAAAATTATGAAATCATGTTTTTGGCAGAAAAATAACGGAATCATGTTTTTGACAAAAAAAATTATGGAATCGAGTCTTTGGCAAAAATTTGTGAAACGTATTTTTAGACGGAAAAAATGCGAGCTCGTAATTTTGGCAAAAAAATTCCGGAATCACGTTTTTGGCTGAAAATAATGAAATTACGTTTTTGGCGGAAAAATTGTGAAACAGTGTTTTTTGGCGGAAAAATGTGAACTTGTATTTTTGGCGGGAAAATTACGTTTTTGGCGAGAAAATGCGGACTTATGTTTTTGGCGAGAAAATCGGACTCGTGTTTTGGCGAGAAAATACAGATTTTTTTTTTGGTGGAAAAAATGTGAAACCGTATTTTTGGCGGGAAAAATGTAAACTCGTGTTTTTGGCGGAAAAAAATATAAACTCGTATTTTTGGCGGAAAAATATGAACTCGTGTTTTATGTAATAACGTTTTTGGTGAGAAAATTTTAATATGATGATAAAGAATGATGATGATATGTTGATGATGAAATATGGTATGACAATGATGATACGATGAAAATAGTATAAAGATAATAATGATGTTAAGTATGATAATTTAATGGTTAAATAGTTTAACCATAAATCATTACAACCCAACTCATTTGATCCATCAATTCATTATGATCCAAATAGTAAAACCATTAGGGTTAATGAATCAGATCGGATCGAATCGATCCATGAAATTTGATCTACTTTGACACCTCTAATTTTTTCAATCGTTTTATTATAAGTCGTCAAAGAATTGTTGTGATAAGTGTAAAAATAAATCTTCTTATTTATAAAAAAAATCCTGAATTGTCTTTTTCTTTAATCACATCCCTTAATTGTCTTAAGACAGTACATATATATAACTTATTATCCTTTTTTCGATTACATATATTTAACAAAAATTACATAATGGTCAATTATCCATATTTCGGCGGAAATAAGTTTACGTGGCAATGGAAAAATATTAGAAAAAAGGCAAAAATAATAAGATGCTGGTGAAGTGAACACAGGCTGTAGGATGGGTCCCACATTGACATGTGATGTGTAAAATTTAGGCCCTAGATTACGCACATCACCGTACTTACGGCGCCACGTATGTTGTTAAGCTGATTTAATTACAATTATAATTTTATGTCTTCTTCTTTAAAAATACAAAAAAGACACACATACAAGATAATTAGAGCAGTTCAACTAGTAAACTCTCAATTTGTTCGTCTTAATTTTTAATTAGAGAATTACTTAAAAGAATTTTAGATCCCCGGCCGCATGTCTTGAGTTTATTGGAAGGATGAGTACAAAGTTTAAAGGCCTTGAAGATTAATCAAAAATAAGGAATACTTTATAATTTATGTAATAAGATGTCAATTATTCGAATAAATCATGGGTGTGTATTTATTACTTGTAACGTTATAAGTGGCTGGCTATGCATTCGTCTTATATGCGCTCACGACTTTGAAGATTTCTATATTCCATTTACTAAACGATAAATGTAGTTGCATCTCTCAATCAAAGATTGAGGCGTTTGATTTTAGATTTTTTTTTGTTTGTTTGTTGAAGAATCGAAACCGCATACCTTAAGTCATTGGTGAAAAATAATTTATGTTGTATGTTGTATTTAATTTAGACGAAACTATGTTTTTGATTTAAACCTTCCTTCTTGTGATTTAATACAGTTTTTTTTTTCTTTTATTTATCGAAGATTTTTAATTCTATTTATCATACAATACGTGAAAAAACTGCATTTAGTTATTAGTAGTAGAAACGAACATGTCACAATGATTGATTTCTTTTGCTAAAGAGTATATATGTCATGAACAATATAACTCATAAGACTAAAATATCATGTCAAGGGCAATTTTTTTTAATAATATATGTGTATAATATATTAATGTAGCTGTTAATGATATATTAATGCTTCGTATTCTAGGATTAATTAATCGTTGAGTAGTAATTGCTTAATTGGTTTGCAACATTTGATTGCTTTTGCTTGTTTTTAATGTAATATGTCCTAAATCGAAGAGAATTTAATATATAAAAAGCAAATCACGTCTTTGCACGTTTTAGTATTAGCCTTTAGCAACGTGTATTCACCCAGTTTGTTCCGAAGTCTGTTGTTTATTCTCTATAATTACTTGAATGAAATGTCAAGATTGATCATTCTTTATTAGCCCCACTAAATAAAGAGTTTTAAGAACTATCGAAGCATAGCTTTCCTGATTTGCTCAAACCTCAAAATATATTATTTCGTTATCTTTCTTTTTCCTAACTTTTATTTAAATCCAAATATATAAAATGCAATGTAAATTAGATTACTTGATGGGTCAAAAACTTTTAAAAGCTGTGATTAAGAAAATAGAGAATAAATAATGTGAGAACAATAAAAAAAATTATTGATCAAATTTCAAATAATCTCTATTCTCTAAGAATAAGCAATAGTAGACTTTAGAATAAACTCACTCCGCGAGTCCTCAAATCCCCTAATCTTAAAACGTTAGTAGACACAAGTTTTATGACTTCATCAATAAAGAAAAACAAAATGCAAAGTGAGGGGTTTGATCGAAGTGGTAGTCATGTGAATCGTGAATTGTGAATTGGCAATACCAAGTATAGATAGCTCACTTGGCCGATAAGTTGTCTTCCAAAGGAAGTTGTATATGGGTTCACCTCTTGCTTAAAAGGAATTTAGACGAAATATAAATTCCGACGGAAAAATATACGAGTTTCGGTCAATAACTTCTCGAAATATCATCTTAAATGACTTTACGACTAAATTAGATAAATTTTCAGGTAGTTTAGAAGAATGAAAACGGCCGGCACAATCTTTTGTGGACTAATACAAATAAACATTAAGTTTGAAACACGTAAGCCGGTAATCCATTTCTAATTAAAAGGTATTTTAGATGATTATCATAACTCAAAATTTTTTCCGACAATTAGTTGGTGGATAGTATATGTGTTTATAAATTTTCCTGTGTATATAGTTTTTGTTTTTAATTTCTGTTAGCATACTATATCTATATAATATCCGATAACAGATAGAGTTGCATATGTTAGAAAAATACCCAATTATGTTTTGTATGTTTTTTAAAAGAATAGAACAAGACTAGCTAATTAGTGAACTGATTATTATTTTCTTAGATTATAAATGTCACCATGCACTCCTGTTTAGACTAGTGACGGCCAGGTGTTAGATATTTTAGAATACTCTCTAATATTTATCAGTTTGTCTAGTTAACCTAAAGCCATTTGCCTTGTTAATTCTAGATATTTATTTTCTCTTAATTCTAAATAATAATATCTAAGCCACATCCATTGTCTAGTTAATGAATCCATTTGTCTTAACAATTTTAGATTCTTCATTTTCTCCTTAATTCTAGAATTATCTTCAATCCTGGGATTTTATTTTAAGACAAGAATTAACAACGCATTTTGGTTAAATGGAGAGAGTATATCCAATAACAAATGACTATAGATTAGAGTAATCTGTCCCATTTAATCTACTCCGCAGAGAGCACAATTATTTTGTAGGTTTGGTCCACTTGAAAATACGGTCTTAGAAATTTCAAATATAAATTCTTAAAAATTTTCGTCTTTTTAGTGTTTTGAAACAGTAGAAAATAATGTAAAACTAAAATTTTACACAAATATATGATAGACTAGATATATATTATAGTCTAAAACAAACATTATCGAACTCAAAACAAAAAATATCGACAATGTAAGAATCATTTGTGAGAAACTAGCGTTTCAAAGTCGAAAACTCAATTCTCGAAAGGTTGCAAAGGTAAGGTATCATAGTGGATTAATCTCAGTTCCATAAAATTAAAAGATAAATCTCAAATTGGAATTCGAACCGAAAAGGAAAAGCGAGTTGAGATCAGTTTAGTCATAAATCTTTGCAGTAAAGAACAAGACATTGCTTTTGACTTCCACTCCATCTTCTAAGCTTTAACTTAAGAAGAAGCCTACCTCAAAACGGTAAAAATGCTTGGTTTTGCTTCGGACACAAAGATTCACTGTCTGAATCAAAGTAGATACCAAATTTGGGACAACTCTCTCCCAGAAAATTCAAATCAAAATGGTCAAACACACAACGAATTTTGCCACCCAACCCACAGCTCTTAAAGATCAAAACAATCATCTCAGCCACCAAACTTTAACCTAAAGATTTGGCTTTTAGTCATTGAGCTTTATCGATCACCCAAATCACTCACCGCCCATTGATCATGCCCATCTCTCTGTTCGACATCCAAATATCGATTGGGTACACGAAAGGGAAAGCTTTTCTTATCCTTCCTGCTGCATCTAATTAGATGAATGAAAACTTCCAAGCATAGCAATGACAATGAGTATTCCAACTTCTTTCTTCGAATAAATTAAATTTACATCCCCAAAGGAGCTTCACCGTCTTTCTTTCATCAAGCTTTTTACCACAAGGTGTTGCTTCCATCTCAGAGCCAAACTCGGTCACAAGAAGCACTAAGCTTTACAACTTGAATAGAAACCCTGAATTTACCAAGATCAAGCCAAGAGACAAAAGACAAACAAATATTTGTGCCCTTTGTGGTTCTGTCATATATTATTGTGTAAATGCAGCTTCCTACTCACATCAGGGATACCCTATGAGACGTAGAAATCTAAAAGATTATGGATTTGAATCATTTAGAATCATCAGCTTCAGAAATGTTATATGTAACAAAGGGTTGATCTTTATAAGAAACAGATAAATGAAACCCAGATCTGGTTCCTTACAGTAACAGATCTTAACACAATCTCTCTCTTTTTTTTAATCGTCATCATCTTCGTGATGATAAAATCATCACGCTCAATCTTTTTTTTTTCTTTCAATTTTTTCCTTTTTCTTTTTCTTTCAATATGAGATCAAAGGAAAATGAAAAAAAGGAGCATAAAATTTTCATTTCGTAAAATTGGAGATTTTTTTTTTTGGGGTAAATCAACGGATCTTGTTGGTTTTTTTTTTTTTGTTATACCCATAAATCAAAGACGTAGATCGGTACAGTGAAGATCATCTATGCCGCCAGCGAATAAGTCAACGCCATCCAACGGCGGGAAATTAAGATCAAACTGAAACGGTGGTTTCCGGCGGGAAAACGAAGAGGCGATATCATCTCCGTCGTCAATAACCGACGAAGACGAATCACAATCGCTGTGACAATCCTCCAGAGCCACCGGTGGAGTCCTCGGATATCTCTTAATCGCATGTAACGGTTTCGCCACCGACGAAGACGCCGCCGCCGCCTCCATCGGTCTCGGTCCGCTACACGATTTGACGGTGCTGCTCATGCTGCTACTCGCCGGTCGACTAATAATCTGTTGCTGCTCCTGGAAATTACCTCCGCTGTATAACCGATGGTCCATAAACGGATCGATCTGGTTCTGATTTGCCGCAGCAGCAGAGCATAGATTCTGATTCTGATTCTGGTGGTGGTAGTTGAGAGGTTGGAGAGGAGAAGACGGAGAACAATCGATCGGGAAATTGGTTTTGGCCTTAGGACCACGGAGGTTACGAGCGGCGGTATCGTAAGCGCGTGCAGCTTCCTCGGCGGAATCGAATGTTCCGAGCCAAACACGAGATTTTTTTAATGGATCACGGATCTCCGCAGCGAATCGACCCCAAGGTCTCTTCCTTACGCCTCTATACTTCGGCTCCTTCACAGATCCACCGGCGGTTACTGGTAGGGCGGGTCCAGCGACGGAAGAGCCTCTCCCTTTCCTCATGGAGAAGATGAAGAAAGATGTAAAACCAGAAGTAATGTGATTGTGAAGAGATCTGTGTGTTTGTGTGAAGAAGAAGAAGAAGAAAATGTTGAAAAAATGAGGAAAGATGAGGAAGAAGAAGGGGTAGAGATTGGAAAAAAATAAAAAATACTCTCTTTTCAAAAAAAAAAAATTTATTTTACTCAAAGAATTTTTATTTCTTGTAATAATAAAAAAAAATATTAATTTATAGTTGGAATAGCTTTTTCTCTCTTATTATTTTTCGATTTTTTTCTCTACTACCAGACCGACCGATTCGTTTATTTATTTATTTATTTTCCTAACTTGGATTCTTTTTTTCTTTTGCTTTAAAAAATTTTATTTCGATATATTGTGGGGGAAAAAAACACAAAATTGAAAAATCTTTTAAAGAGTCCACAAGAGATGTCTCGAAATCCGAAGAAAGTAAAAGAGGGTAAGCACTTGCACTCTCTGTCCTGACCCTGACCACAATCTATATAAAAAAATCTTTGTGTCTTATTTGTTTATTTTTAAAAAATCACCTAAAAGACCAAATAGTCCACTTGCAATGACCAAAAACACCCTCGAATATTTTATTTGAATTAATTTATTTAATATATCTCGAAATTATTAAGTGAGGTCTCCTTCCTTGGGACCCTACACGAAACGAGACGCGCTTATCGTCATCGTCGTCTCCGTGTTAAAAGTAAATGCTGTTGAGGAAACGCATTAATGGAGAAACACACATTTTGTTCGTATAAAACCGAATTTGTCTCTCCATTTAAACCAAATTCAAAAACAAAACAAAAATAATACCTCTAAACAAGAACAACACATTTTTGAATACTTAAACTTGCTCACCTTAAATTTCTGGATTTTTATTTTTCCAGGCTAAAATCTGAGTTGTTTCTCTCCAGGCTGATTATAATAGCCTGCTGAGGGATTTGATGAGTAGTTTAAGGTTTTTTCTTGTGGCTTCATCGCCTGTGAACCCCAGAATATCTGAGCTTATACTCTACAATGAAGATTCAAAAACCAAGTCTTAGTTATCAATTCTTTCAACTTGTCAAAGCTTAGTTTTTGTCTCATGTTGAATAAGAGGAAACAGAGTTTACCTCGACGTTCTTCAAAGTGTAAACCAGAGTGTAGATTGACTTCTGAATGAGTTCTGTATTCTCAGGTGTCATAATTGACGAATTAACCTTTCTGCAATGTAACGAAAATGAAAATTATATTTTGCTGTCTACCGTAGTAAGAGCATAGGTTCTCATAATCACAGAGCTTATCTCTCAGTTAACCATACGTATGTATGTAAACGAGCTTTTACATAGATGTGGTCCAGGAACATACATTAAGTGATAAAAACAGTAGACTCGATCTCAGAAGATAAGTCAAAAAGAGGCAAACAAGATGATCAATTATTGAAATTTAAAAAAAATAGAGGAAGATTGAAAAGCAGTGATGAGCATAGCAGTAAATTTAACATGGAACCCGTTAGATAAGACTCATTTATGCATAGATATGTGTATGTTTTAACAATCAGCTCTTGTTCAGAAACTAGTCCACAAATAGAGTATTGAAGCCACCCAAGTAGATGGAAGTTGGTGTGTTTATAACTATCATATGGTCTGTTTCCAACATGAGGCAGAAGTAGTTTAGCATTTGCACTATGGAAATTCAAAATATTTGTAACGATATACAGTCGAATATGCCAAGATTGTTACACTAAGAGCTAGTACCTCAAATCGTCAGAAGCTTGGGTAAGGCTTCGAGTAAGACACTCAACTTCCTTGAGCAAGCCGCTATCACGAAACTCAGAGAGCAAGGGTTGAGCATCTTCAGCCATGGCTTGAATCTGTGACATCACTACATCAAAACCCAACGCTTAAGCATGATAATACATTTTTTTTTTCCAATCTTGAAATTCACCTATCGGCTCTTTTTGAATACAGTAAACAAGATCTAACAAAGGCCACCAAAATTACTCATATCACCTTTTTGAGCAATGGTTTTGCTTCCTCGATAACCGAAGCCGCTCTCTCAGCAAGCGAATACGTATTGGCAACACCAATCGCCTCTACTTCGCGTCCAATACGAGTAAAAATTCCAACTAATTCATCTAAACTTACTCCTTGCTCTCCTTTTATCTTCTGCCTATCACAAACGATCAGACCTTCTTTACCACATTCAGGATGCAGAGGTCCTACTGAAGGTTCTGGTATCGGATCCCTAGGCATAATGTCGATCATAGTTTCCATTAGAAGACCAGACTGATTCACCTCAACCAGTGAATTCTTCGGGATAATAATCTTATCATCTTCAATCTACAAAAGATGATGACAAAAGCCTAATTCAAGAAACAAATAAAACACAAAACTGTCAAAACCAGATCAAAGCACCAAAATCATACCTCAGCAACAGCTTCAATGTTCTTCAAGGAAGGATTAACACGGATAACAGTACCAACAGTAACCCCACGGATCCTAACCGGTGTTCCTGTGCAAATACCAGAGGCTTGACTAAGCTGAAACACAGTCTGATATTTCCTAAACTTAGACCGCATTTGAAACCCTCGCAACCAAGCCCAGCTAAGAGCAAGAAGTGTAGCTCCAGAGACAATAAACAAACCAACCCCACCTTCCCAAACACTTCTCTTACCAAACCCAAAATCACTCAACGGTTTTAGAGTCTGTCTCCATATATTCCTCGGCACATCCAAAACAACCGTAAGCGGATTCTTCCCCTCATCAGACGATGGTTGACCATGAGCAGCGTCGGAACTGGATGCAGCTCTGACCACTAAATGCCTAGTTCTAGGTTTCGGTGGGAGATAAGGAAGCCCAATGGGTGAAGCTCGAGGGCAAACAATCATGGAAGATGATGGCATTAGTGATGATGGAACTTGAATTACCGGATTCCCAATCATCTTCCAAATTCTAAAGAAAAAAAAACTAAACTTTGTGTAGCAAGTTCCAATTTTTTCCGAGCTGCAGTTAGAAAGAGAAAGAACATGTGAATTGCGTGAAGCTTCTACTTTACCAATCGAATTACAAGTCGAAATTAGGGTTTTTGGGGAAAGAGAGGATACCTGGGCTCGAAGCTTATTGGTGTGTTGAATCTGAGAATAGCTTCGAAAGGCTTTGTTGCTGGGATTTAGACGGCAAATCCCATGTGTTTACTAATCATAATTTAATTAATTAATCACCTAATTTCGAAAATGTAAAGGGAGTGTAAATCTCAATCTCAAGCCAATTTGGAAGGAAGCAAAGGGCATTCCCGTTATAAATCAGAAAATATATACACACAGTGAAAGTGAATCCTCTCTTTTCTTTGTATGCTTTGGCCCTTTGGAGAAGTGGTAGCCATCTGTGTTTGCGTTTGCGGTCGAACGCAAATGTGAAAATAGCTCAAAATCAAATTATTCATAAAGTTCAACAACTCTTCCACAAATCAGACTTTTGACCAAGAAACCAACAGCTTTTACTATTCTTTTTGTTCTTTTGAGTAACATCAAGAACACACACAAAGATCACTGTGTTTCGGAATTTATTATTGCGAGCTGATGCCACGTCTCCTCTGTCACAGACTTCAGATTCAGATCATTAAAAGGATTTCTACCTCGAGGACCATCCATCACCAACCAACAAGCAGTAGCTTCAGAAGAGTCATTCTAATAAACAAACCGTTCTTTGCTTGTCTGAAGTAGGCAGCTCTTGGATCAGCGTCAACATCTGCAGTGATCTACACATGAAGAATTACAAAGAGTGAGATGGTGTCACAGTACGTAGATGAAAAATAGAGGTTTTATTAACTTACTTCATCCAATCTCGGTAAGGGATGCATGATAATAGCGTTTTTCTGCATCACTCCTAAGAGATCCTTGTCTACGATATACCTTCCACGGGCTGCTTCGTAAAGGTCAAGCCTTTCTCCAAACCGCTCTCTTTGGATTCGGGTTTGGTAAACTACATCACACTTGGATGCTACTTCCATTAAATTCGAACTTTCTTCCCATTCGACCCCGTTTGATGTCAAATATTCTTTTATATCATCCTACAATTATAAAAAAGACATTTTTGAAGAGGATAAGCAACAAACGCAATGATGTTCTCCAGTGTAAATTAAACCATCTTCTTCAGGTTCTCTCAAGGAGGCTGACAAGTTTAGTAATACTAACCTTCATCTTAACAATTTCAGGGGAAACAAAATAGATCTTCACGTCTTTAAACTTGGCAAGCAAGTACGCAAGCGACCGGACTGTCCTTCCATTGGCAAGATCTCCAACTAAGGCTACACTGATGCCATCTAGTTTTCCAATTTCACTTTGGATGGTGTAGACGTCCAACAGAGCCTTCACAACAGCAAGAGCACCAGACATAAAAACTCAGAATGTAAAGTATTGTTTGTTTAAGAAAACTAAAACACTGAAAGGTTAAGAACACAACACACCTGAGTAGGATGCTCTCCAGGACCATCACCTGCATTAATGACAGGTATATTGGCAGTAGCTGCAGCTTTTCTAGCAGCACCGCTTTCAAAATGTCGCATCACGATTATATCTGAATAACCCTCCACTGTTCTAATAGTGTCTGAAACATGCTCCACAAAATTTCCGTAAATAATCTTAACACAATCAACCATGTCACAACAACAACAAAAAAAAGATATTTGCTGACAAAGTGGATACCTTCGAGTGTTTCCCCTTTAGCCGCAGACGAAAATTCTCTGGCGTTCTCAGTAGTTAAGACTTCCCCTCCAAGACGTTTCATGGCAGATTCGAATGAGAGCCTGGTACGGGTAGATGGCTCATAAAAGAGGGTAGCCATTAAATAACCCTTGAGTATTTCACTTTGAGAAGAGCTTTTTTCAATCTTTTCCATTTCGCGTGCAACATCAAATATAGCGCTTAGCATCTCCCTATCAAACTGTTGCCCTTCAATCACATCACTAAGTTGAAATTTCTTCCCAGCCATAAACGATTCCCTCGTCTCAACTTGCATAGCATGACACCTAATTCCTTGGATTGGAGCAATATTTCGGGTCAGATTCAAAGTAGCATTTTTCTTGGGATCCCGAGAGGCAGGCAATGAGGTCAATAAAATCTTAGAGCTTTCAAAAGGACTTGAGAGATTGCTTGGGAACTCACTGCTGCCTAATGCTTTAGGAAAAACTGATGCACCGCCAAGTGTGGCTGAAGTAAGTGATGATGGGATAGACATTCTGGCAGGAAGCTGATTCGTCCAAGGTATGTGCTTAGATACACAAATATAGTGGAAGAACCAATAATGAAAACAGAACAAAACCCTAATTTGGCTACTTAAAAAATCTGAAACAAAAGGAGAAAACTTGGTATATATATACCCAGAAGATCCTCTTCCTCAAGAAGGTGAACGATGAGAAGAAGAAAGAGATCGAAGACGATAGGGGCGACGAAACTTCGAAATCTGTTTGCTTTTTTTCTGCTTCTCGGGTTCTGACAGTGAGAGGATTTCTAATGAATCGGTGGTCTATTAGGTCAATGTGAAACTTTCATTTGTACTCGAACCCCTTAACTTTACAATATTTCAAATTTCGCACTTTGGTAATGTTAGTCCATCCACAAATCCTAACCATGGGCAAAACAAAATTGGACCCGAATACCCAAAATCGAACCTACACGAAAAACTCAAACTAAAACTAAATAGCCACTGTAAAATACCCGAACGGATAATGTTTTTAAGTATTTGAAAATCCGAACAGAATCTAAAGCGAATCCGATATCCGTAGGTACCTAAAAATACTCGAAATACAAGTATATATCTAAAACTATATTAGATATATCGGGTAATCTGAGTATTTTTGGGTAGATTAGGGTACGATCTAACTTACTCACAAACAATCAAGCCTTCTTACTTCAAAAATGGCTTTGACTCGAACTCGTGTGAATAAAGAATTGTTTGAATAATCAATCAATCATGCAAATCAGGAATTTGTCTTTCAGTATCTCAAGTATATGGATCTTGGACTCCTGCTTACTATAAATCATATTTTCAAGACTGTCGGTTATAGGGTACTCATTCATTGTTCTGTTTCTAAACCAAATCACTTCGTGAGTTTTACCTCTTCTTGCTCACTCTGTCTCAGTTGATTCACTCATGCCATACCACTTGCTGGATCTCGATTCCTCTTCGTATTTTACTCATCTGCTGCAGGTGGCTTTTGTTGAGAGGTTTCAATTTATGAGAAGTTTCAGCTATTTCATCAAAAAAAAAAAAAAAAGAAGTTTCAGCTAATCAAGTAGTCCTTCTGTTAACAAGCTTTTGATTCTGGATTATGTTTATATTTACAATCTAACAAACAAAAACAGACAAAACTTACATCAAAATTCTACCCTAACACATACCCTCACATCAAGAAAGTGAAGAAACCCTAAGAATATACAACATGACCATCTGAGAAATATCTCAATTAGCTTCTGGTATGCTCTGCAGAACTGGTCTCCATAACCTTTGCTGATTGCCGTCTTCGTAACCACGATTGTTCAGGCTCGGACACGAGACGGCTTGTTTCTGGAAGGTAAAGTCATGGACGTTGACTTTATTCAGTAAATCTTGAAGTTGGTTCTTGGTGAGCCTGATCTTGATCTCATGAGATGGATCAGAGGATTTACAGTCTCGTGTAACAATGACTTTTTGAGCCTCTCTAGAGGTTTTAGAGCTATGCTGATCTTCTGTGATGAATTCATCCCAGTCTTCACCAGCCCAGTGCATTTCTGATTCATGCCTTAAACAATTCCCCATTCTTTGTTTTCTTCTTATTTCTTGTCGACCTAGTTGTAAAGCTTGTTTATATATGCGTAGGTAGAAGCTGGTGAGATATTAAAATCATATAAGGGAGATAAGAACATATACAATTTGCCACGTCAGATTTCAGAGTACTTTTGTCCTACGTGGACATGTGTTTGTTGACCTCACCGTCACCAGCTTTTTAATTTATGGCGCTTCGTCCACCGTTCCAACTTACACGTGTCTCTCGGCTCGTCAGCTCGGCTTGGATATTTTTGCTGATTTATACTTTGTTTTTATTTTAGTATGGCGGTGGAAATAATAAAAACTATAATAATAATAATATAACTAAAATATATCCCGTGCAATAGAACGAACAAATTGCAATTATAAAAAATATCTAAAAATTATAAAATCAGGATATTAAAATTTGTAATTCTTCCAAAATTTTACAAAAATTATAATATCAGTTTTTATGATAAATCTTTGTAATATCCGTGTAAACATTTGTAATCAGAAATATAAAACCAATTTTTCATACTCAACAATATTAAAATTTTTTAACTATTTTTCAAAAAATTTAAATAAATAAATAAATTAAAACAAAAAATTATAATCTATAAAAAAGTTTAGAAAATCTATTTTTAACTACTTTTCAAAAAATTTAAAATAAATTAAGTAATACAAAAATTATAATCTGGAAAAAAATAAAATAAAAGTGACAGTCTACATAAATTTTTCCTTAAAACTGTCCAAAAAAATCAGAATCTACATAAAATTTCTTTTTTGAAAAATTAAATCAACATTTAATTTAATTTAATTAGTGTGTTTAATTAAATCAACAAAATATTCATAAAATTTTAATTATTTTCAAAAAAATTAAAATTAAAATTAATTAAAACAAAAATTATTTATTAAATAATTTATTTAAATGATCACATAATAACTAATGACTAAAATATTCTTAATGAGAGATTAAATTTTGTTCTTTGAAGTAATTGGAATGTGATATAAATATTAACAGTTTTTAATGTTTATTTATAAATGTACTTCCCAAATAATATATATGAGATACCTAACATAACACCTAACAAAAACAGAAAAGAAATAACGACGAGAATTATAAGCATTTTTTTTCGTCGTTGTAGAAAAATAGATTGTGTAACATTATATATGAACAAAATATATCATTGACTAGTTTTTAATGCATAATTCTTCTAATGTTAATCTTTTATCAAAAATTCTTGTAATGCAGGTTTCTTTTTCAAGCAACACACTTTATTTTAACATGTAATTTTTGAAATATTTTCTCAGCTTATTTTAGTAACCTATTATATTTTGATTATAAACGCACAGTTTGGATAGAACAGAACTTAGCAATGTCAAAAACCAAATTTAAAAATATATAAAAGTCTGGATGGAGCCGAGCTATGAGGAAGCCGAGTGAAGTGAAGTGTGAACACGGCACTTGGGGAGGTATCTTCAAAGTGTGAACGCAACCATAGGGAACAGAATCTCTGAGCACAAAGATGCCCCACCCAATTTTCTATTACTCGATTAGACCATATCATGTTGAACACACTCACGTCTCCCCCACCTTTCCATCAAATTTTAATTGCCATCACCTTCTTCTGTTGTTTTTTTTTTTTAAAGTTTTAAATAGTAGAAAGATTTGAGAATATTCGGTGTAAATGTTTTTATTTTATCACTTCATTGTTTAAGTAAAATAGATTATGATACCATTAAAAATCACAACTCAACTCATGCTCTACATTAATCACTATTATTTTGTTTGTCTATTAACCATTTACCGTTTTATGCATAGTTTGTTCTACTATCATCATCCGATCTTAACATCAATTTCCCAATTTACCCTACAAATACCTTTATCTATATTCAAATGTAACTCAACAACTAATATACAATTATCATTCATATAAGTCAAAACCTCGAGGTTGGTGTTACATCAAATTATCCCACTACTACTAGCATTTCTATATAGTTGGCCCATAGACACGGATTTTTTTTTTTTATAAATGAAACTGATCTGTATTGCATTGGTTGATATCAATCTCTCTCACCTCTTGTTCTTATTATTTGTTCTTTCGAAACGATTCGTAAATAATTTATAGAATCTTGGTGTTCATACCACTGTAGAGGCGACAAAACTAATCATATAATTATATATGCTTTATACTATCTGTTTATTCATTTTTTATTATTTCAAAAATTAAATATTGCACTATATTTTCGTTATTGGATTTAACGAATCAATACAATCTGTCTATTTTCAATTTTGTATGTGTTACACGTTACACAAACATATAGTATTAATATTTTCGGCTGCTATGTGATATACAACACTTCCACCATTTGGTACTACTATTCAATCATTATATTCAGACAAACAAATTAAACTGAGATTCTTGGTTTCAAATGATTTCTATTGATTTTTTGACTAAGTACCACCCGAAGACTTTTTGGTTGAATTGCGTTTAGATGAAAATAAGACAAGGATAGTACTTCCTACAACTCAAATAGGCGTAAATATAATGTTACAATAATCATCAACTTATTTAAGTTCCACATATATAATATTCACACGGTACATACAGACGCATAATATTCACACGGTACATATACGATGTTTACACGAGACTTGTAATGTTTTTTTTTTTTTTTTTTTTTTTTTTTTTTTTTTTTTTTTTTTTTTTTTAGTCAAGTAATTTTGATATATTAGACAAGGAATCCATAGAGTTATAAACTTCTACGACATATAGGCTATTTACTTAATTACTAGGTACTAACCCCTACTAAAATACAGAGTGATATTTTATTTTAAGTAACGTTAATTAATAAATAAATAAAAATTAGTTTGAAATGTCATATTTGATAATATAATTTCTATATATGTTTATTTAAAAATTTGAAATTTGGTTGGCAATTTTGATGTATGACATTATATTATTAATGTTACAGTTCCATTAATTTATGGTATTTGAGTATTAGCGTAAATTTGAGTTAATCCATATCAGTAGAGTTTAATGTTTTAATATGATTTTAAATTTAAATTGAAATAATTGTGGATGTAAAAAACGTATATAGAAACAATAATAGAAAAAAATTATATAATGTTCTTATTGTTTTTTTAACAATATTTTTTTTTTGTATTATCTATTAAACATGTTAGAATCTGATATTTTTTTTTATTTAATGTCATAAACCTACAATACTTATAATTTATATTTTTATAAAACAATAAAGAAATAATTAGTAACCCAATTTTTAAAAACATAATTTGTTTACAATCTTATAAAGTTTTATAAATATAATAACTAAAAATAAATAATATGGTATAACTAAGATATCAAATATTAGTTTTTCAATTTTGAATGGTTAACAATTTTAAAAAAAATTAAATTTTTTGTTCATAATTAATGAGAGAGAGAAAGTGAGCGTAATTTTTTGGAATCTAATAATTAGTTAAGAGTCTTTTACGATTTTTAATTTTTAATTATATTGATTTGTGATTACGATTAGACACTTAATGAAATTACTTTAAAAACATTAAAACCAGTGATATTGTAATATAATTTTTAATAATTTTTATGTTCATTGATATTTTGTACTTCCCGTAATGAGTAATAGCCAAACCTATATATATGGCTTAAAAAACAATAAATTATTTTAGTCATCATCGAATTTACTAAATGCAAACGAACTAAAAGTGCAGACAAATGCAAACGAACTAAAAGTGCAGACCTAGCTAAGAAAAACTTCAAAGAAAAAAAAAGCGTACAACTAAGAATTGATACCTAGTGATTAAATTAACGAATAAAGAGCTAACGCAATATATAATTTCTTCTATAAACAAAATAGAAAAAAATAATAAAAATAAACATGCATAGCATATACTCACACATACACTTTTTAAAATCGTGTTGTATACATCAATTGTTTTTGTTCACTGTGAGTAGTGAGATCATTATCACAACAATAAAAGTTTCTATATAATAAATGAAAAAAAAAAAAGAAGAAGAAAAGGAAACGAATGCAGAATCCATGTGGAGGGAGTGGAAACCCATCTTATACCTTACGACATTCATCCTTTGGTCTCAACTCAATTATATCAATACATCCATTAAATTATTTCAAAAAAAAAAAAAAATTCTAGCATATTACAAAAAGTTAAACTAATGATCGACTAAAAAAAGCTCATAATTAGGTTTTGAACCCTAAAACATCTTTTTTGTTTTGTTTGTTTGTTTGTTCTAATCTTAAATAATTTACCCTCGTATGTATGGGCTTTGTTTTCATGTTTGTTGTTGGGCTTTGATGCTAAAAGAATCTGAAACACACACACACACAAAAAATGATT
The DNA here is from genome assembly GCA_026770425.1 of Boechera divaricarpa. NCBI lineage: Eukaryota > Viridiplantae > Streptophyta > Magnoliopsida > Brassicales > Brassicaceae > Boechera > Boechera divaricarpa. The sequence goes on from CM049184.1 coordinate 9,863,242, forward strand.
TGGTTCATGTAACATACTTATCGCCAACATTCATATATGTAAATACGTCATCTCCATCTTTGGTTACAGTTCCGAATCAAGTTCTCTCAACGCTCAACTCTCAACTCATCTCTCCCTCACGCATTATAGGCTGTTTCTTCTGAGCTTTTTCGCGTTTTCTGTTGAGATTCTTTCTTCACATTGAAAACTTGTTTATGGTGGTTGTTACGTCGATTGAGTAGATGAAGTTCATCGGAAAATCAAATTCGACGGCTACATTACCCGAAACAGGCGTAAATCTCAGGGCTAGTCATAGGGCTACTACTATACGAAGAGCGCGAACATCTAGCTTGAATCGTCAGAGAAGATCCGGCGTCTCCGTCAGGAGGCGGAGCAGGCCGGAAACTCCTCTATTGAAATCGAAGGTGGAGGATCAAAACAGTGAGCAATGCGGCGCGGTTGAAGACGATGATTGTAATAATAAGTGGCCGACGATGCGTTGCCAGGAACGAAGGAGAAGTGTACGGCCGGATACTGTAAGGAAACTTGCGGCCGGAGTGTGGCGATTGCGAGTTCCGGATGCGGTTTCCAGCGGCGGAGAGACGAGGAGCAGGGATGGGATAGGGTTTCAGGTACTGCTTTAAGTTTCGCGTTTTTCCGAATTTTTCACTAAGGAATAGAAATGAGACATTTCTTTTGCATTTGTAGGTTATGTGTTGTGATAATGTGGTGAATTGTAATGCTTTTAGTGGAAGTATCAAAGCAATCAAAAGATTATAGGTTTGCTGATTTTGCTTAGCTTTGAATGATTGTATGAGAGCATTTGGAGTGGTCTAACTGGTTGTTATGGTAGTAATGTCAAAGTAATCTGAAACAGAAATGATTGTTAATTCCAGGATCTTTACACTAGTCGCTTTTCTGTTGAAGTCACAACTGGTTGCTCATGTCTCTGGAATCTGGATACTCTGTTTCTTGTGTGCTGGATCTGAAGTAGTTGGTTTTAGTTACTATCTGAGAGGAGGTCATATGGAAAATAAAACTCTCTCACATTTTCTTTGGTGCTTTTCCTCAGGAAAGTGCTGGTCCTGCTGGACATTTGGGTCCTCTGTTTTATTATCACCATGATGACAAACATTCTGGCTTGCAAAGGAACAAGTCAAGAAATAAGCATAGTTCTGTTGCTGCAACAAACAGTGGATTCTTGTGTAAGGTGTGTTGACATCCTCAAACTTCTAGGTGAAGATGATATTATACGTCAATTCAATTAGATGTGGAAATGCTTCAAACGTATCTGTTGCCTCAGCTGGTTATATAAACTAAATCAAATGTTGTGGTTGAGATGAAGGTTCTGAGAGTTTAGAGATGTTATTTGAGTTAATATATCTGACCTTGGTCAGTTTTTCCTGTTAGGTAGGCGCATGATAATGCTACCTAGATTCAGGATAGTTGTTAATTTGACCATTTTAAGACATTGACTCTCTGCACATTTCTTTGGTTGGCAAATCATGTCTGAGTCCTCAAAGGTCATTGTTTATGTAACAGTTTCCGCATAATCATCCCTTTTTGGGTTTCTTGATCTGAAATTTTCAATTTCTTTCTCTGTTAGCATGAGCCTTCAATTCCATTTCCCCACTGCGCGATGGAGGGGGCAACTAAATGGGATCCCATTTGCTTGAATACAAGGGACGAAGTACACCAAATCTATAGCAACGTGAAGCAGGTTAATCAAAAAGTGAATGCTGTTTCATTGGCTTCTTCTATTGAGTTGGAACTCGAGGAAGCTCGTGCTTGCATTGAGAATCTTGAGAGTGAGAAGCGATCTCAGAAAAAGAAGCTTGAGCAGTTCCTGAGGAAAGTTAGTGAGGAAAGGGTGGCTTGGCGGAGCAGGGAGCATGAGAAGGTCCGAGCAATCATTGATGACATGAAAGTTGACATGAACCGGGAAAAGAAAGCTTGTCAGAGATTAGAAATTGTCAATCTAAAATTGGTCAATGAGCTTGCAGATTCAAAGTTAGCCGTAAAGCGTTACATGCATGACTACCAGCAGGAAAAGAAGGCAAGAGAACTAATCGAAGAAGTGTGCGATGAACTCGCAAAGGAAATAGAAGAAGATAAAGCTGAGATTGAAGCATTGAAGAGTGAATCCATGAATCTCAGAGAGGAAGTAGACGACGAAAGAAGAATGCTGCAGATGGCTGAGGTATGGCGCGAGGAACGTGTCCAGATGAAACTTGTTGATGCCAAAGTAACACTCGAGGACAAGTATTCACAGATGAACAAGCTTGTAGGAGATTTGGAAGCCTTCCTCGAATCGAGAAATGCTACTTCAGGTGTGAAAGAGGTGAGAGACGCGGAATTGCTAAGAGAAACTGCTGCATCAGTAAATAAGATCCAAGAAATGAAGGAATTTATATATGAACCCGCAAAGGCAGACGATATCTTCATGTTATTTGAAGAAATGAACTTGGGTGAAGCCCATGGTAGAGAAATCGAGCAATATGTTGCCTACAGTCCGGTCAGCCATGCTTCAAAAGTTCACACGGTAAGTCCAGATGTCAATTTGATTAAAAAAGGGAGACACTCGAATGCTTTCAGTGATGAGAATGGTGAATTTGAAGAAGATGACAGTGGCTGGGAAACTGTGAGCCATCCTGAGGAACATGGATCCAGTTACTCTCCAGATGAGAGCATCCCTGGTATTAGCAACAATCATCACCGTGACAGCAATGTATCGATGAATGGAACGGAGTTTCAGAAGACTCCATTAAGAGTAATAAAAGAAGTGTGCTCGGTTCCAAGAAGACAATCCAAAAAGTTACCGTCAATGGCAAAGCTCTGGAGTTCATTAGAAGGTATGAATGGAAGGGTTTCAAACGGGAGAAAATCAACTGTGGGGATGGTTTCACCAGAGACAGGCTCAAGCAAAGGCGGATTCAGCACGTTGGACTTGGTAGGGCAATGGAGCTCATCACCAGACTCAGCTAATGCTAATGTAAACCGAGGGAAGAAAGGGTGCATAGAGTGGCCTAGAGGTGCATATAAGAATAGCCTGAAAACAAAGCTCATAGAAGCACAAATTGAAAGCCAAAAGGTTCAGCTGAAGCATGTCCTCGAGCATAAGATCTAGGTCACTACATACTCCGAAAGTACCTGTCATACCCTAGGTCAAAGTAGTCTTTGTGGCTGAGCAGCAGAACCGTAGTTTGAGTTCGCCTGCCTGCTATTATTGCCTTTGTCCCGTGATCTAGCCGGTCAAGCCAATCAAAGTGGTATATTGTCTAGCTAAAAGCAATATGATCTTTGTGATTGTCATAGGCTGGCTTGGCTAGCTTCAGCCAGTTGCCAACCTCTTGTTGGTTGCTAGGAACAGAGACCCAATGGGTGTTTTGCTTTAATGAATTTTGTGCCTCTTTAGTACAACTTGAGATGTTAGGTCAATAATATCTTCTTTTATTACATTGTGTATATACTTCGAAAGTGTAGGATGCGTTTTTCTACTTTTTACTTTATTATTTGTAATTCAACGATATGATTAATAAACCTATCTCCCCACGTCACTCCTGCTTGCTAGATTTCGATCATTCTTCATATGTGAGGCTAAAATGGGGTCCTAGAAGTGCTAGAGTAGTAATGTCAACAAAAAAGTAAACTATATGATAAATAAAAATATTTTGATTGTAATAACAATTTTTTGTCCATTTGATAGTGTTTATCTTTTGAATGCTGGTCGTGATTATCTTTTTTTTTTTTTAATCTAGAAAGAATGGTCTGATATTTTTTCTTACTAGAATAATTTTTCATCGTATAAAATATTTGTTTAATGGAAACAGAATTGGGAGAGAAGACACACGTGTTTGCAGTGAAAACAACTTAAAACATAGAACATAAGAAACAAGATGTAAGATCAAATTCAAAATACAAAAGACATCCCATGACACTCATATGCATTTATCCCTTTATTTTAGCTGCTATTCTAGAAATCTAACTCGGGAAGTACTTGGTTGACGAAAGAGCCTCTATCTCGACTTGAACCTTCAAAACATCGTTTACGAGGAAACTCTTTGATAATTTCTAAGATCAGAAAGAGGCACGATGCTATGGAATCCCAAACCTAGTGTCTGGAGATCGAACTAGTTATCAACTGCTCCAAAAAAAACTGTGACTTGTACATGATAATGCTATGTGTGTATGCACATATATATATAGAGGGAGATATTGTTAACTAGTAGCTTAGGGAGGCTAAACTATAGTGACATGCATTTTTGCATGATAATGTTTTTCGTTTGCCTAGTGTACCAGTTGGTACATTAATATTTGAAGTACCAATTTGGTATTAAAAATAACGGCACGTATTATCATTGACTTTTGGGTCTATGTGTGAATTTTAGTTTGCCCTCATAAGAATTGAAGGTTTGATCAGTTGGAGTAACGGATAACACTTAGTCACTTAATGCACGTCAAGTAAAATGAAAGGGATCCAAAATTAAATATTTATAAGTCAAAGAAGATCATATCAGAATTCCACAGCCAGATCTTAACTCACGTGTTTTCCCTCTGCATCGAGCGATTGCATGACTACGTACGAACGTAAAATCTGATCAGATGGGTTCAATTCGATCCAGTGGGAAACACTGAGCATTTAGTAAACAGGTGGTAAACGTTAAAAAAGGGGCCAGAATGGGTTTACTCATTTACGATAATTAGAGAGTTTGCATGTTATCAACCAGTTACATAATATGAACCTGTATGTTCATGGGATGTGGGGTTTTCCAAGTCCAGCTTATCTACAAAAACTTTGCTTGAGGATAAGTATTCACAAATGAACAAGCTTGGACTAAGCCTTCGTTGGGCATGCCAAACAAAAAACTTTGACAGCCAAATTTTGTCGGTTCCATTTTGCGTTTTAAAGTTAAAAATGGTGTGCTTAAGGTCACCCTGAGAGTAAAGGGTGTCAAAGCCGTTCCTTTTGATTCATCATGACTAAAATATTTTAGGGACTTTGGCAAGCCGGTCCACCGAAAACTAGGTACTTAGAAGCGTCAATCCTAATTATCTCGGTCTTATAAATGACCTGTAATTCTGCGCATCGGTCAGTGGACTATTAAAATTTTGAATTTGTCTTGTTTACTTTAATCATCATATGATAAATAAGCATACTTTTGATTGACTGAAGAAATTTTTGCGAGTTTATAATTTTCTTTTCTAAAATGTTGTTTTTGATTTTGTTACTTGATACATAAATTTATCTAAATGATATATTCATTTATTTAAGACCAAGTGGGAGAAACAAGTAAAGTTCTCCATTGGAAAGAGCACTTGAAAACAAATAAGAAACATGATATTAAGATGAGTTCGGCTAAGGCGATTTCAAAAGCGAACTACGGTTTTTTTAAGACCCGTCCTTCGGACAGCTATTTTGTCGACTCAGTCACTTTATCGGACAGGTCTCGAATCATCAGTGTTTTGTGTACTAGACGTACGTGGAGAGATCGAATTTACCGATGCTTGGGCTGGCCGAGCAATCGGTGTTGGATGGTCGAGGATTCATCGATGATCCGACGGGGTCATCGATGAACCGGTAGAGGTTACCGAGTGCCTATCGTCGATATTTTGGTGGTTTGGATCGTCGAATCAGTTTTCGTATCGTCGGCCTTTTGCTGTGTTCGGATGGTTGAATCGTCAGTGTTTTGAGTTGACCGGACAGTCAGGAATCGTAGGCCTTTGGTCGAGCCGGAAGAGCGGACGGATCCGCTATCTTTGGTATTTGGGACAGACAGACATGTCCGGATGAGAGGTTACGGACGGACGTACGGATGGTGTCTGCGGACGTACGGACAGGACGTCCGGTTGGTGTCTGCGAACGTACGGACATGACATCCTGATGCTGTCCTGCGGACGTATGGATGTCGTCCTACGGACGTGCGATACGGACTCGATACGGTCGTGTGATCAGGTCGAGTTTGAGACTTTCCTTAAATGGAATTTTCGATTATGCCATGTCTGAAACTCAGTAAAAACTTGTGTTTTGAGCTGTATGGGCCGAGGCTTTTTGCGAATTTGGAGGCATTTTGGAGTGTGACTTAAGGCTTGGCCTAGGGCTTGGCGTTCGGGGTCTCGTTCGGATTCGGTTCGGGTCTTTCAGATTTTCGGGTTTTTGGATTTAGGCTTCTAGCCCCCATTCGAGTATTTAACATTTTTGGTTCGGGATCGGTTTGGGTTCACTCGGGTTCGGTTCGGTTCGGGTATTTTGTTTCAGATTCAGGTTCACTCGGGTTCGGTTCGGTTTGGATGCATCCAAAGTAACCGAACCTAAAGCTAAAACTGTTGATTGTGTAATTATCTAATTTGAAAAAGATGCATTCTGTTTTAAATAATATATTAGAAAAATGAAAAACATAATCCAAGTGAATAATAAATCTAAAAAAAATAATAATCAAATGAAAACATAATGGTACAATCCAAATGAACAATACAACACACTACAAGAAGAAAAAGAAAGCAACCGAAGAAGAAGCATGGAGTCTGCGTTTAGACAATGTCAAATTCCAATCCAGAGTAAGTATGCTTAGTCCTAAAGCCACAAAAAAAAAGAAGAAAAACACGATTTGAAATTAGAAGGCACAACACTTATTTTAAAGATTTGAGAAACATCATCACAATATGAGAAGAAACCCAATACTAACCAAACAAGCTTGTAAGCGAGTGGCTGAGTTGGATTTATTCTCCTTGTACATTTAGAAATTCAAACTCTGAAAACAATAAAGCCAAATAGATTGTTAAGCAAATACTAAATAATTAACATATAATACAAGAGATGAAAATGTACCTTTTTCAAGATTATCTTCATATTCAACTTCAGCAAGTATTTGTGCATTTGTAAGCACTCTTGATTCATACCTAATATCTTGTTTCATCCACTGCTCTGTACACATCAAACCTTCATCCATATAGTGATTTAGACCATTCCTATATGGGCCTATGATTCTGCCACTCGTGCTAAATGCACTCTCAGACGCAACAGAGGAAACTTGCATCGCAAGTACATCACGAGCAATCTGTGCTAAAATTGGATATGTGTGACTATTTAGTCTCCACCAAGATAGTACATCAAAATCTATTCCAGCCATCAAATCCACTTTCACAACACTTTCCTTCAGATATATTTCCAACTCATTCTTTGTGTCTTCAACTCCTAACTCATTTAACAACTCGTTGTACCTGAATTCAATCCCTTTTAAACCCAAATCACCATCCACCAATTCTTCTTTCTCATTTGACTGCTGAGAAGAATGAGAAGACTGAGACAGTTGAGAACGTTGAGACTGAGATGATGTAGACTTACCAAATCTCTCACTATATTCCTTAAACAGACAATGGAGAACATCGAAAACTGACTTATACATTTCTTTACTCTCCACAGTATTTTTCATACAATTCCTCAAAACACAAGTTAGCAAACTGCATCTTTTTCCTAGGGTCAAATACACTGGCCACAATCAACATCTTATTTATGGTTTTTATGCCACCCCAATATTTATCAAACTTTGCTAACATTTCTCTTGCCCTTGTCTTCAAATCAGAATCTAAACTATAACTCAGCTCCATCAGATTTGTGGCAATGTTCACTATCTCACCATAACACTTGTATGAATTCAGAGAAGTAGAAGCTGACACCACTAATGTTGAGCTGTAAAAGATCTTAAGGAAATTTGCTAACCTTGAAACTGCAATCCAATCAGTATGTTTAGGAGGTCCAACACGTTTTTTTCCATTGTCATCCTCCAAAAAATAATCGTTGTACAGCTTGTCTTCTGCATACATTCTCTCAAATGCAGCCTTAAACTTCAATGCATTTGTTAACATCAAATAGGTTGAATTCCATCTAGTTTTAATGTCCAAAGACAAACTACCTATACCTCTTGTCATCTTAAGAGAATCAACTCTAAGTTCGAATGACTTTTGTCTATTTGTAGAGGATCTAACATAGGAGACAACATTACGGATTGCAAACACATTCTCATCTATTTCAGCCAATCTATCCCTCACTATCAAATTAATAATATGAGCACTGCATCTGACATGTAAAAATTCACCATCTAACACCAAAGAATCAGGGGAGATTAATGTAAAATTATGTAGAAACTTCATCAAAGCTATATTCTAGAAGAACAGTTGCTATTGTCTGACCTTTATGATTTATGATGTACTTAAACCCTATTATCAGCTTCTTTAATCGCCAAAATGCATCAATATAATGGGATGTGATGACCATATAACTAGCACCTGTGAATAATATCAGTAAACAAAAAAAAAATTATAGACGAAAAAACCAACTTATTAAAATGCAAAAAATTAAAAAAAAAAAAAAAAAAACACTATCGTTAGTTTGACAAGTCCAAATGTCTGTTGTTAGTGAGACTCTTTGCTTAATTGCTAAGAACCATTTCTTTAAAGTTGCCTTCCTCTGCACATACATCTCAACGATGTCTCTTGTTATTGTCCTTCTTGAAAGAGGTTTGTATAGGTTGACCTTGTAATGTATACACAAAATGTTAAGAGTTAGAAACCAAACAACATAAATAAAACAAATCCAATTAGAGAGAAAGATCTAACCTTTTTGCAGAAGTGTCTCCAAGCCACACTTTCTATGAAAGACAATGGCAACTCCCCTAGCACCAGCATCTCATTTGATGCTTCTCTGAAAATAGTCTCAGAGATTTGTGCATCCTTCAGACCTCCTTCTTCATTGATAACTGGTTGTGCCTTAGCTTTACCATCCTTCCATGCTAGGAATACTTTGCAGATCTTAAGATGCTTATTCATGTTTGAAGTCCCTGACTTGGAATTGCATGAATAATCTTTTTTACAATAGTGGCAGATAGCAATGTCACGATTATCTGGTTTTCTTGTGAAATACTTCCAAAATGGCGCCCTTGCGGGGAGTGTTACAAGGACTGATGACTTTTTTTTTGGTTGAGAAGTAGCTCTATTTGCTTCAGGTGTTGCTTTCCGTTTGCCTCGACTACTCAAATCCGGCAACTCTTCTTCACTATCTTTAGTTTCTGCATTTTTATTTTTGTTTATGTTATCTTGCTTTGGAGATGCTGATGAATCCATCTAAAACAAAACAAAAATATTCAGCTACTTAGTTTGGGAGAGATCTTTCTTGTATTGACACACTGTTTTATCAACCACTGTTTAAGAAAAAATAAAGCTCAGAGGTTGAGAACAAGATAAGCAGAAGAGTTTTAGAAAAAGATAGTCTTAAGTCATGTGGTTATAAAATCGATCAAGAAACCAAACAAGAACTTTAAAACACAAAGCCAAAAGTAAAATTAAAGAGATAATTTCCTCATTAAGTAATAAACACTAAACAAAGAAAGAATGTTGAAAATGTATGAATAGTTTCTTTGTTTTCTTGTTTCAGGAGGATAAAAGACACATCCTCGGATGCTTTTGAGAATCAATACAAAAAACATGTAAAAAAAAAGGTGAAGAAGTAACAGATACATGAGTGGGATTGACTTTGCAAGAAATTTTGATTGAGGGACATAAGACTTCAACGGCGAGAGCGACATCATATAGTTTAACTAATTTTGACTTTTCCCAAATTAAAATTTTTGGATTACAGTAAGATTCCTAACCTTTGTTTTAAGAAGTAAGAGATACAATTACATAATTCCAGTAAAAAAAAAAAGAAAAAAAAAGAAGCAATAATACAAGAAGAAATTAGACAGAAGAAGAAGTCCAATTTCACCAGAGGTAAGTTCTTCTTCGTGGTTTCCCTTTTTTGGCCAGAAAATGTATTATATTTACCAGCAAGTCCCAACAAATCATGTAAAGAACTAAACTTTCAAGCCAAACAAATCATGTAAAGAAATCCAAAGCAGTGTTGATAATCTGAAGGGAAATAGAAATCATACCTCAGAGCGATTTCTAGAAATTTGAGATGGAGGAGAGTGACGATTATGAAGATTTAATCGATCCAGCATAATATGTAGTTTAGGAAGCTCTATATCGTCACTTACCTTTTTTTTATCTGCAGCTGAAAGAAATTAGGAAAGGAGCGAAAGGAAAGAAAGAAAAGGGGAACTAGGGTTAAACAACTTATATAGTTTCGGTTCTTTCGGGTGTACTTTGAGTTTTTGGGTATACCCAAACCCGAACTACCAGAAACATAAGCCCCATTCGGGTATTTTGCAAAATCAGGTTTGGTTCAGGTTCAGATTTTTCGGTTCGGGTTCAAATTTGGGTTTCGGCCAAGCCTTGGCCTGTGAGACATTTTTAACCTAATGTCTCCTATTTAAGCTCCTCTTTCTCACCCATGGCCACATTTTTGGACTGCTGCAACAGAGAATTTCGTGCCTCTTTGCTGAGAGAGAGCTTGGCCGTTTAAAGGAAAATTGGTTCCATGAGCCCGTCGCGATTGTGGTTAGTGTTTCCTCCTTGTTGGCTGCTGTTTTTGGGTCGTTTCTAAGCTGTTTCTGATGGTAGTTGTCGTCCATGGCTGTAGGAAGAGAGTTCTTGCAGAATTGAGCAAAAGTGCCCATTGGTTCCTTGAGAAATCGTGAATTGGTAAGCGAATTCTCTTTGGTTTCGTTTGCTTTTGCTGGGATATTTTGTAAGCAGTCTTGTGGTGTCTTTTTAGTCTTCTTTAGGTGCTGTTCTTGCTGAGAAGAAGTCGATTTTTGTTGTGCCCGAATTTTCTTCGCATCGTTTGGTAAGAAACCTCTTTTGGAATCGTTTTTGGTACGATTTTGATGCATGAGACATGTCTGAATTTTTATGGTGCATCTGGACAGAATCTTGTCCATGTGTTATAGTGGCTGAGAGTGATCATGTGTGGTTGTGGTTGTTGGCTTTTGCATTCGTTTGGTAAGGAATACCAATATGGAGCCATTTTAAATCATTTTGAGGTTTTGGTATTGATTAAGTTGTGTTTGTTGTTTCTGGACAAAAACTTCAGCGTGAGTTTGATGAGCTGCTGAGGTGGTTTTGAGCTTGCTTTGGTGTTCATTAAGTGATCGTTTGGGGTAAGGACCCTTTAAGATCATTTTGAGATCATTTGTGTTTGTTTTGTGAATCGATTTTTGTGTGCTATTTTTGTGACCAGACAGTTGTTAAGTTTGTTGTGGGGAGTTGATATTGATCATGTGGCATCAGTATCATCACCGTTTGGTAAGAGGACCTTGTCTGGTCCATTTGTGAGTTAAGGATCCGACTGAGTCATTTTGAGGAATCGAGTATAACTCGATTTGTTTGTGTTGTTAGGTTGTTGGCGTTTTCTATTAACCTTTCTTAATGTGCTATTGGGTTGAGACCAAAAGCGTTTGAGGTGAGTGTGTGATCATGGCTATGTATTAGTTTCGTTTTGGATGTTTGTGCTTGATTGTCTTGTTTGGTTAAGGTTATGCGTTTGAGTGTTGTCATGACAAGTTTGTGTTCAATTGGAGAGTTGTGTCTGCTTTGGACTTGTTTCATTGCATCCACGTTTGAGTTTGAGGAACCGTTGCATTACATTAACCAAACATGATATATCTCGCACTTTTGTATTTGATCATTTTTGTACTAAGCCTAGTGAGACGGGATGACCACCTCACTAAGCAATTCTTTTGCTTACGCATTCAGACTTACGAATGCAGGTAATAATGATTGAGGAGCTCGCAGGACATGGTGGTGTTGTGAAACGGATGGATGGTTATTTGGTTATCGTTATTTTGTTGCGTTTGAGATTGATTTATTTTAGATAAATTATTTGAGCATGATTTGAGTGATTTTGAGTGTTGAATATTGTTGAGAATATTTAAGAATATTGTTAGAATAATTTGAGGAATTATTTAAGTTGAGATTATTTTTGGAGTTTAATTAATTTAATAGTTTAAATAAATTATTTGAAGTTTTTGATCGAATTTGGAGTTAAGAAATTTTGAGAATTATTTTTAGGAATTGTTTAGAGTTTTTTTGGATTTTAAAGAATCAATTGGTGTGGGTTTTAAAGTTAAATGGGTTAAGTCTTCCTCTTGTGTAGTAATCTGATTAGTAATTCAAGAAGTAACACATAGTAAGAAATTTTTTAAAATTTGCGAAATGGGGGTGTTACAGTTTTCTTCTCCTCACCGTACATCCTCACGATCTCCGGCAAAATTTCTTCTCACCACCCTTAAATTTCTTCCCTCCTCGTTCTCTTCTTTCTTTCTCCTTTTCTTTTATTTATTTTTGTAGTCTCACGCGCATGTTTCGTCTAGTAGGGTTTGATTTCCTCAAGCTCAATCGGGTTTGAACCACTCTTTACCCTCTATCTACCCAAGCTATCTAGGTATTTGGACAGGCTTTCTATGTACAACGGCTATGTTTTAAGCTTCGGCTGAACCAGCTGTAGTCTTAGTTTTGCTGAGATCTAGTTTTTGGGTAGGGAGTATTGGATTTCCATTGTGAATTTCCTATCACAAGGTATTACTTACTCTGAACTAGTTTCAAGTAAGAGAGCTTTTGTTACGCTTTGCGCTGGCAGAAGACCTTGGTCCTTTGATAAGATACTTTACTTACTTTGAATACACTTCTTAGTAAGAGTGCTGCTGTTACGCCTTGTGCTAGTAGTAGACTGTTTCACCTTTTTACGATGAGTAAATCTCAAAGAAAGCGAGATGAAGATCTCAACAGGAAGCTCAAGGAGTAGGAAGAAGTAGATTTAGAAGCTCCTCTTGAAATAAAAGCGGCGGAGAATGAAAGTCTAGTAGAAGAGCTTTCTCAAAGTATAATTGTCATATCCTAAATGAAGAATCAGTTAAACCTCTAGGCTTAGCTATTGCTCTCTCAAAAATCTGGGAATTAGAAGAGAAGGTATGAGGTAGACCTCTTTTTCAGGGTCGTGTGCAATTTCCCTTCAAAAATGAGGATGATATTGAAAAAGTAATGGCAAAAGCTCCGTGGTTTGTTAGTTGCAGGTCAACGTTGGGAAGCAAATCAGTCTTCTTCGTTTCTCCAAAGCATCCATTTATGGTTTCGTATCAAGAACGTTCCACTCAATCACATCAACAGGGACACCATCAAGAGTATAGCAAGCTCTTTGGGAAAAGTTACAGAGGAGGTTGAATTACATGCCAGACATTCTGGTTCCTTGGAGTATGTTAGAGCCAGGATATGGACCAGTGGATAAAGCTATCATCTTCAAAAAGGCTTTCCGTTTCAATGCGGGAGAAACAATTGTTTTGGAATTTGATTATGAGCGTCTTACAAGACTTTGCTACAAATGCAAGCGCTTAAATCATGACCAGTATCATTGTCCTTCTGGCTTTTCTATCAAAGGTATCGATGAGTCTAGCCTCAAGCTTCTCGATATTATCAATCCCTCCTTACCTCCAGAGCTTAAAGATCTAAATCAACAAGTCTCCTCATCATCCTCCAGAGGCCGAGGTAGAGGTAGAAGATCAAGAGGTGGAGGTAGAGGAACTTCTGTTTCCAGGTTAGCCTCTTCCGATCATTTGGAAATGAGAGACCCTATTCATCCTCCAACCCTATCGGAGAAAGCTAAAGGGAAGCAAATAGCTAAGGAACCAATGTGGAGGAAGAAAGAAAAAGGTCATGTTTGACAGATTTTGACCCTTCCAATAATAAAATTCGAGGTGCTCTTCTAGCTTAAGCAAGAAGCGCAAAGGGGAAAGGTTTATCTCCTGATAAGTGTCTATCCTCCGGAAAACTAGTAATCTCTCCAGCTCCTTTGGCTGATTCAGATAAGCTTCTCAACTCTGGCATTCGAGTAGAGAATCCGAAATTATCTGATTCAGAAAAGATTCTAGCTTCAGGAATTAAGATGGTAACTTCATCATCTCAATCACCCCTTCCGAGTGGACCGGTTTCCTCTTCAAAGAAAAGGAAAACGAGTGCTGAAAGAAACCAAGCTAGAAAGAGGGCTAAGCTTCTTCATGAAGATGGTCAACAAGGTTTAGGTTCTGTGGGTAGCTCAAGCAACCTCCTCTCATCTGCAGGGATTTCAGGTTCAGATTCTCAACAGTCTAAGCTCCCTAGAAGAGTCTCTCATCTCTCCCAACAAAGTTCCGCTGGTCACCGTCTCTCTCAATCCCCAAAAACCCCTCATCAAAGGTTAGTGGTCAACCTTAAACCACCACGGTCAATATGAAGACTACCTGCTGGAACTGTCAAGGTTTGGGAAAACGCCTGGCAGTTTGACATCTTAAGGATTTGTGTGGTCAATAGAATTTAGAGATAATTTTCCTAAGTGAGACCAAACAAAGGAGATACTACATGGAATCAGTGTGTCAGGATCTTGGCTACCAAGATCTTATCACAGTGGAACCTGATGGAATAGGAGGTGGCTTTGCTTTAATGTGGAAAGATGGGATTAAAGTAAACAAGCTAGCGGCCACCTCAAGGATGATTAATGTTTTGATAAATTGGAAGGATAGTTCTTTCTACTTTACTGGTGTGTATGGTGATCCAGTTTCAAGTCAGAAAAATGTTTTTTGGGAGCAGCTTACCAGAATTGGAATATCTAAGAATGAAGCCTGGATTCTTATGGGAGATTTTAATGAGATCACATGTGCTGAAGACAAAAGAGGAGGCAGAGTAAGATCAGACTCTTCTTTTCTTCCTTTCAACACTATGCTGAATATTTGTGGCCTTTCTGAGTTGCCTCATCAAGGCAACCCCCTCATGGTTTGGTAATAGAGGAGGGGAGTTAGTCCATTGCAAACTGGATAGGGTGGTGGCAAATGTCCAATGGTTTTAAACCTATCCAACAACAAAGTCTTCTTACCTACCAAGGGTGGGTTGGGATCATAGCCCCATCAGCTCCTTTTTCGATGGGGAGGATCCAAGAAGATTAGGACACTTCAGATATGATATTAGATGGAAGAAAAAATAGGGTTTTAAAGAGTCAGTCAGATGGGGTTGGCAAGAAGTTGATACTTTAGACCCCTCAGATATCATCAGCAAGATAAAAGGTTGTAGGCAAAGAATCTCTCATTGGAAAAATAGATGCAACCAAACTCTCATCTTCAAATTCAGAGGCTTAAGCAATAGATTGACATCATTAATCATCAAGTCTCTTTCAATATCGGGGAATATAGAACTCTCAACTTACAATTGCACCAAGCTTACTTTGAGGAAGAAATCTTTTGGAAAAGCAAAAGTAGAGTCTAGTGGATGAGCGAGGGTGACAGAAATACAAAAAATTTCTATGCATCCATGACAAGAGGTTATTTCTACCTCTCACCAGGTTTCACCCAAGCGCTACCTACAGGGTAGTCTCGAGAGTTTAACCCGAAGCAAGTGTACGGTTAAATGCAATTGTAGTACAAAGGAGATCGATCCGCAGACACAGAAAATAACACACAGAGATTGCAGCAATAAATCTAATCTAGGTGAATTATAATTGTTTTGAGATTTTAGTTTTATATTATCTAAAGTGCATAAAATAAATAAGCAGTAATTTAAATAAGCAATAATAAAATAAAGGATAATTAAATTACTGAAAATAAATTGCATAAAGTAAATAACAGAAAGTAAATTGCATATATGTGTTTATTGAGTATTACATGTATTTATAAAGATTTTAGGGCTTTAGGAGGAGGCTAGGTCGTGCCCAAAGAGGCTGGAGAAAGATCTTTTTGCGAATTAAACTCGCAGGGTGCCAAATAAGGCAAGTGTAGGATCTCCTGGTTTAGAAGTTGAATGACTTTCGCATCTGATCTTGGTTTGGTATGATTCCAATTCTTGGAGCTTCCAAATGGAATCAAGATTCCATACTAGGTCGTTTTGCATCCTAATTCCTTCTGATTCGATCGTAACGTTCCAAACCGTGCATGTAGGTCTAAATCGGGTAAGTTCAGAGTCACCTGACTTGTAAAAATCATACCTTTTTATTCTGAGCATCTCTTGACCTAATTCTAACTCTCAGAGCTTCCATTTTGAATGAAGATACCATAGCAAGTCATTTCGTAGCTTGATTCCTTCTCGTTCGACCGAAAGCCTCCAAAGAGTGCAAACATGTCAAAACATCGAATCTCGAGTTTTTTCCGTCGGGCCAGCATCGATGGGCCACGCTCGACGTCCTTGGTCGACGTGTATCTTCAGGTGTGGCGTCGACCATGCACGGTGACACTTGCATCGACTGTCTTCATCGTCAGCTTCAAGTCCGGTCCGTGGAGAGCGTCGATGACCCTAGTTCAACGGAGTGGGTCGACGGTCCTGCTCAGGAGGAGCGTCGATGGCCTTGGTTCGATGCTAGGGCCACTGCTTCCTTCGGGAGGCTCTTGAGATATTTCTTCGTGATGTTCTTGGCCCGAACAACTAGCTCTAAAGTCCGTGTGGCTTCTTAGGACTCCGAAACACTCTAAAAGTGTATGATTTCCTCCAAGTACCTAGAAACACAAAAACACATTCAAATGCACTAAAACTATCCTAAATATTAGTTATAACATATTAAACTACACTAAATGAATACATAAAAATAGGTAAACTATGGTGTTATCAATCCACAAAGCAAAGGAGGATAATCAACCGGATACACTCCCTATTCAATGAAGACTCGGGTCAAACTGTGTATACAGATGAAGAGATGGGTTCTCTGGTAGTCTAACATTCTTACAACTTTTTTAAATCGGATCTTCTTAATGTCAGTCAGGTCCGACACTTTTCTATGTTCACCTCAGTGCAGAAAACCATCACTCAAGCACATAATGACTTGCTTATGAGACCTATTACAGAAGAAGAAGTCAAGGCAGCAGTGTTTGGCATGAATGACAATAAATGTCCAGGTCCGGACGGACTGATTGGAACTTTCTATCAAGATAATTGGGATATTGTGGGTGGCGATATAGTTTTGTTGGTTCAGGATTTCATGTCCTCAGGAATGCTGGTTGAGAGACTAAATGCCACCAACATATGTCTTATCCCAAAAAAGAAAAAGACCATCAGCTTAGGAGATTACAGGCCAATTAATCTTCGTAACTTTGTTTATAAGATCCTTTCCAAGCTACTAGCCACGAGATTAAAACCTCTCTTGCCCTTCATCATCTCAGAAAACCAGGCAGCTTTTGTAGAAGGGAGACTCATTACAGATAATGTCCTTCTTGCACATGAGATTCTTCATGCCCTCAGAAAAGACTCTGTTTCAAAGAACTTTCTAGCAATCAAGACTGATATGATGAAAGCATTTGACAGATTGGAGTAGCAATTTGTGGAAGACTCTCTAGCTTGTTTTGGGTTTGATCCAGTGTGGATTTCAAGAATAATGTCTTGCATATCCTCTGTCTCATATGACATTCTCATAAACGGAAAGCAATATGGAAAAGTGATCCCCTCAAGAGCCTAAGGCAGGGCGATCCACTATCATCTTTCCTGTTCATCATTTGTGTTGGCAAAAAGCTTCAAGAATGAAGAGGAAAAAAGACCATTCAAGGCATCATAATTGCAAAACACTGTCCCAAGATCTCACACCTTTTATTTGCAGATGACTCTTTATTCTTCTGCAAAGCTTCTCTTTCTAAAGTACAGGTGGTGAATCAAATCCTATCAAACTACAGTGAAGAATCCGGTCAACGAGTAAACCTCTCCAAATCCAGCATCATTTTCGGTCACAAGATTGAGGATGAGATAAAAGAGAATATCAGAAAAACCACAGGAATTTCCAATCGAGGTGGAAAAGGTATATACCTTGGTTTACCTGAATTGTTTATTGGCTCAAAAGTCTCCACCCTCAAGTACTTGGAATCTAGAGTTTCAGCCAAGGTGAACTCTTGGAAAGCTAATTTCCTAACCCAAAGTGGTAAGGAAACTCTTATTAAAGTTGTTGCCCTAGCCCTACCTACTTACTCCATGTCATGCTTCAGACTACCAAATTGTCTCTGTGAAACTATTGAGGGTCATCTGGCTAAATTCTGGTGGAGAAATAATTCATCTGCTAAAGGTATTCACTGGAAGAGTTGGGATAAGCTATGCAAGCCTAAGCATGATGGAGGGATGGGTTTTAGGGATATATGTGGTTTTAATCAAGCTTTATTAGGCAAACAACTTTGGAGAATGATCAACAGACCAAACAGTCTTCTGTCTAGAACTTATAAAGGTAGATATTTCCATAAATCTTCTCCTTTAGAAGCCAAGCTGTCTTCCAGGCCTTCTTTTGCTTGGCGCAGTATACACTCTTCTCAGTCATTGATGAAGAAAGGGTTAAGAAAAGAGTTTGGTAATGGTGCAACTATTTCTCTCCTGAAGGATCCATGGATTGTTGACACGCTACCAAGGCCCCCACAAGTTAAACAAGGTCAAGACAATGCTGACATCTCTCTCACGTCCCTACTAGCTCCTGGATCAGATGAATGGAACTTGCATAACCTTTCCAAAGTTTTTGACGAGTCTGAGATCAAGCTCATTTATCAAATTAAGCCAGGTATGCAAATAGTCCAACAACCCTTCTCGTGGATCTTCACAAAAACTGGTGATTTTTCTGTCAAATCAGCTTACTGGGTATGGAGAGATCACATCTTTGTAGAAAGGGAATCTCTAAGCTGCATTGAACCATCCTTATCGCCTTTATCCTCCAAGGTCTGGTCTCTTCAAATTCTACCCAAGATCAAGCAGTTTTTGTGGAAATGTCTAGTTAACTGTCTTCCATCTAGCGTCTCTTTGTACTCCAATCGCTTAACACCATTCCCAGGCTGTCCAAGATGTGGAGCAGAGAGAGAGGACTCAAGCACATATTTTCACTTGTCTCTATGCGAGACTAATTTTGACTCTCTCAAGAACATGTATTATATTGCAGTCCCCTCATTCACAATCCCTTTATTCCAACCTGGCATCATTACTTCTGTTTGATGGTAATTTTGATGAAGATTTGAGCTCATGTCTCAGACATTGGTCATGGATTGTGTGGAGGATTTGGAAGGCACACAATATTTTTGTTTTGAAATTAAAACATTGACCCTCAACCGGATATTATTGCTCAAAAGGCAGTGTCCGAGTCTCTTGAATGGTTATCAGTCTCTACAAACACTACACCGCCAGTCTTACTCAACACAGTAAGGAATCAATTTTCAAGCTGCAACAAGAAATGGTCCAAAACCCCTCCGGATTGTTACAAAATGCTCTGTTGATGCTTCATGGGAAAAAACTCCTCCAAGTGTGGTGTAGGTTGGCTTATTAGTCTACTCTCATGGTGAGGTTATTCAGTATGGTTTTAAAGTCTTTCCACAGCTTCAATCCCCGTTAGAGACTGAAGCTACAACTTTAGTGTGGGCTGTCTCTTGTGTGGTCAGGCTAAATCTGGTTAATGTCTGTTTTGAGACGGACTCTTCTGTTCTTTTCAGTGCAGTCAGAGATCCCCTCTCCTTCCCTCGGTTACTCTCTTTTACAGGGGATCTTATTGAGTTTTTTAATAGATCTTCTTCTTTCTCTCTAAATCTTATTAGGAGATCGCATAATTTGTCAGCTGATGTTATTGCAAAATATGCTAAGGCTTGTCTTATCTATTTTGCGTGTATGGATTCATCGGTTCCGAACTGGCTTAGGCCGACGGTTGTTTCTGAAATCTTGTGATAAATGAAATGGTTCTTAGTGCAACAAAAGATGAGTTCGGCTTAGAGCACAGAAGATGAGACTATAACATATAGACGCATATCTCTTATTATAGCTGCCACGATTTATGCTTATCTACAAATCTAACTGGGAAGGTACTTGGTTGAAGAAATTTCCTCCATTGCGACTTGAACAACCAACATATCATTCACAACAAAACCTTTTGATGAATCTCTTAGATCAGAAATAGGCATGAAGTCAGCATAGCCCCACCCGATTGTCTGTGGACTGAACCAGTTATCAACTGTCAGAAAGAAAAAAAGAACACATATATTAGTCATCGTAGTGATCGAAGATGTATATATGATTTTTTTCACATTAAATAACAGACACATAATATGATATATATATATATATATATATAATATGAGTCATGTCAGTCATTGCCTGTTGATTTTGAAATGAAAATGGATACAAATACAAAACAATGAATATATAGCATCCACTTACGTGGCCTTTCCAAAACAGTATTGGATTGGGATGGGAATTGGTTAGGAACACGAAGCTTGGCTCGTACGTAAACCTTGTCATAAGGCTTTGCTTTAAGTACCTCTTGGGGACCAAGGTTAAGGTAAAGCGACAGATTTTTGCCTTCGAAAGCGCCAAAACCGTTTCGAAAAATTCGTAAATTCCTGATTAGCATGTGAAAAACTTGTTAAACGATAACTACCCACCACAGTTTGCACTACTTACACTTGGTTTTACTACAACTAACATTTTGAAACTCACCAGCTTTTTCCTCCGATGATGAATTCCTCTGATAGGTAATCGTTAGGCAGTGTCGAGAATCCCTGAATAAACCAGGTAAATCTCGGGCTTGGAAAACTCTTGGTGACAGAGAAAAGTTCCGAATTTTTATAGAATGGTGGAATGATGACGTCAACGCCAAACTCGCAATGGTCGACATCATAAAGGTATCCAATTTTCAGGTTGTTAAACGTAGTCAGAGGAAGAACCTTAGAAAATCCCCACATGGTTTTGATTGCGCTGAATCGCCATACATCAGTATCTACACGGTAACACCACATATATAGACATATCAATAGATATATAGATGTTACTAGAACTAGAGAGAAAATGACATATTTAATTGAAATATCGCATAAAGTTACTTTTATTAACCTTGGATCGTAAAGTACTTCTTCTCTTTCTTGTTGAAGACGTAAAATCTGAGATCTGCATGAACCTCTTCATGTGGAGAGGTGAGAGTTGAGTTGTCTAAGACAACGTATAGCGAAATGTGCCCTGTACCGTTATCGTTCTTGTTCCCCTTTGGGTACACGACAAGCGTCCTGTTTCAATTTGCTTTTGAAGTTATTGATCAAAACAATTCAGCAAACAACAGTACTACATAATAGAGTGGCTTGAACAAAGATTTGCACACTAAGGTCCTACGTTTTGTGGACCAGTCACAATTTTTTTTCATCCTGGATATAATTAGATTATAAGACAAAAAGGTTCAGAATTTTTTAGTTAATAAAATAAAAGAAAAAACAAAGATGGTACGTACCAATTGTATCTACCAACTCTAAAAGGACGAGATTCATATCTGTCGGTATAAATAGACTTCATGAGTGTGTTGAAAGACTCCATCTTGAGAGAATAAGACGATGGAGGGCGTTCTCTCAGACCCTTAACCGTGCTCGATAATGAGACTTTACTATCACGTGATGAAATCTGAGTGGGGAGAAGTTTCGGAGAACCATTCTCCTGGTTTGGAACTGGTCCTGCAAAAGAAAAGGCGATGAAGAGACAAGAGAAGAGAGAAACAATACATAAGGTGTGTATGTAGTAACTCATCATGTTAAAGATTTGTGAAGAAAGTTAAGAGAGTCAGTGCCGTGCGAGACTTGTTAATGATACTGGTACTTGTGTGTGTATATATATAGAAGGGGAGATAGTTAAGTAGATGCTTAGTGGGGCTAAAAAATAGTGAGATTCTGGCATGATAATGTTTTTTTTTTGCCTAGTGTACCAGTTGGCTCATTAATATTTGAAATACCAATCTGGTTTGATAATGCGTTTATTTTGTACCATTGACTTTTGAGTCGTCTATCTTTTAGTTTCTACTTATTTAAGGTTTACTGGAATACTGGATATAAATTAATCAACTGGAAATTTAAATTTTCCCATATTTGGATCAGTCTCTATAAATCGGGGGACAACTTTTAATAATCCCCTATATATTAATTGTTTAACAAAATAACTTTATATTTACGTGGAATATTACATCAGTGTCATGCTTACGTGTCGTCGCCAGAGTGATTCTCAGGAAATATATTTTATAGGACATTAATTACTAAACTAATTACATAATATGTCATTAGATTAATCATATATAAAAAATATTTATTTTAAGATTATAATATTACATAAATTAGCTTTTATCTATGGAAAATCGAATAAATAAATATTTCATAAAATTATAGCTAATTTTGTTGTTTCCTAAATTTTATTAAATCGAGTAAGTAAATATTTCATAAAATTATAACTGATTTTCTTGTTTCCTAAATTTGGTTTTTAAAATTTTATTTTTAAAATATATTATTTTAACTAAATAATTAATTAGTAACATAAATATGTAAAAACCTTAATTTTAAATTTCAATTATTTATACAATAATATACTATTAAAATATTAAAAAAATATTTATTTAATTTATTAATTTTAAAAAAATATTATAAACATCTTATCCCGCGTTATACGCGGGAAGCACCTAGTGTTCAATTATTCATGGAAAATTCATAGAAAATACACCATTCGTTCATAATTGTAATAGTATTGAACCTAATCCAAACACTGACATAATACCTCTCTAACTAGTTTAATTAGTGCACAGAAATTCTCAAAATTAAATTATCTATGTAAAATACATAGAAAACGGTTAATTCTCATTCAAAAGTATAAACGTTGAATTGTTTAACACGGTAGACTAAATTTCAAAACAACAAATTTTTCTTTGTTTTGTTGTTCAACGAAACGAAACCTTTTTATAGAATACGTACTTATTACTTTTGAAATAGGAGAACTAAAACTAAAGTCTAAAGTGATGCAAAAGTACATAATATTTGTGTATTACCTGAACTCTATTGATTTATTTATTTTCTATTTTAGGATTAGCACTTTAGGGTTTTCAGACTTTCAGAGTTTATCAGGCTTTCTACTATTTGCCTCAAGTCAAAGGAGATGCCGAAAAAAAGAAGTCAAAGAAGATTATATAATTGCACCGCCAGATCTAAACTCACGTGTTATCTTCTCCCTCCGCATCCAGCGTCGATATCATGACAGGTGCGTGTACAAATCACAGCTCCCACCTTAACTCACAGTCACCAACTCACCATCACCCACCTTTCGTTTTAAAAGACAAAAAAAGAGAGTTGCAATTGCACAAACAGATTTCGGAACACTCAAAACTCGAACAAAAAAAATATATTTCCACAACCTGAGGGTAGAGGAAGAAACCTTCCCACCTATTCTATTCGGAAATGACTATGTTTTTTTTTTTGTAGTGAGAGATGTATGATTGGATTCTATCACCTCGTATGACACTTCTGACTATCTCGAATGCCACTTTATTTTCTTTGTAATGGTCATTTTAAAAACTGACGATATATAACCGTCCATTTTATTCCAAGGTTTTGTGGTAGATAGACCAGCGTTCCGGATTAAGTAAGAACATCCCTTACCGTTTGTTTGAAAACAGAATCGAAAATTTTACTTTTTGTTGCCTCAAATTTCGGATGATGTATATCGTTCAGAATAGACTTTAAAGCTCTACTTCCAATACAGTTGGAATCAGAGCCGACCATAAAACCATGGACGTGCGGCCTTAGTAAATATTATATATTTTTCGACCGTAAAACTGCCAAAAAAGTCTCGTTGGTGTAATGGTTTTGGCTCGAAGAAGGGGAAAAGAAGGAAGGGGTTTGAATCTCTTTTCTAAAAAATCTTTTTATTATTTGCTAAACACATTATTAGTGACCATATATTTTTTTGGGGTTTGTGGCCTCATTTTGTCAGAGCTGGCTCTGGTTGGAATCGATGAGAAGAATCTCCGACTGTGAAAACGTACTACCCCACAATGATCCCGAAGAACTCATGATGCACCACAAAGCATGAAACATCTTCTCGGTTTAACTCGCCCAACAACACTTAATTAGTGACAGAAAACAGTAGCAATAAAAGATAAGAGACAGTAACAAGAAATAGTGGTGAGACATGATGGCAAAAAGGTAGACGATCTTACGAATATTATTTCAAATTATTTAATTAAAACATTATATAAGAAACTATAATTAATTGTGGGCTATATAACTCAATAATATATATGGAGGACTAAAGTAGTAAAGTTTTACTACTGGGCATTCGGATATTCGGTTCGGGTTCGGTTTAGTTTTTTTGGGTTTTAATTTTTCGGGTAAAAGTGTTTAGGATTCATTCGGATATTTTTAAATTTCGGTTCGGGTTTGGTTCGGTTCCGGATACTCGAAATATCAAAAAAATAATTTAAATGGTTAAATTTCGATAAATATAACTAAGAACTTGTGGATATATTGGTTATTTTGAGTATTTTTGTTATTTTAATCTAAAAATAATTGATATCTTCGGGTTTATAGTTGTAATTTTAAATATAATTAATATTTTGGATATATAATTATATTTCGGATACCCATTCGGTTCTCGGTTCGGTTCGGATTCGGATTCGGTTTTGGTTCTTCGGGTATAGGAGTTTAAGATCCGTTCGGACATTTTGTCGGTTCCGGATTCGATTCGGTTTCTTTTTGGGATCGATTTCGGTTCGGTTATTCGGTTTCGGATATTTAACCCAAACAAAATACTATTCAAGATTTTTATTTAGTTCTCTCTCCTCTGACTCAAAGTTTTGCCAAAAATACCCCCGTTACATATGTGCTTTAACGAAAAAATAACGAGATAAACATTTTAGATCTAACAGATAAAAAAAGAGATGGGATCCGGTGGTAGCTTCGGTCAGGTTTTCGATAAAGAATCAATTACAGTTTTAAATCCCCTATATATTATTTGGGGAGTACATTTATAAATAAACTTTACAAAATATTAATAATTACATCACATTGCCATTACATCTAAGAACAAATTAAAATCTCTCAGTAAAGATATTTTAGTCATTAATTATTATATGATTTTAAGATTTCCTTAAAAAAAAGATACATCTAGATTACAGTTTAAATACTTACTAAAAATCTTCCAAACAAAATCGCAAGCTACATCAAATCTCTTATTTTTAGAAAATTAAATCAACATTTAATTTAATTTAATTAGTTTGTTTAATTAAATCAACAAAATCTTCACAAAATCTATTTTTAACTTCTTTAAAAAAAAATAAAAAATTAATAAATTTATTAAAGCGAAAATTATAATCTAGAAAGAAGTAAATATGTTAACTATTATTAACTAAAATATAATTTCAAAAATAAAAAATAAAACTATTTTTAATTTACATACTAAAAATCATTTAATCAAAAGTATATTATCATATTTTACTAAAAAATAAAATTGATATACATATATTAAACTAAACTTTTTAATAAATTAATATTATAATTTAATAAATTATTTATATAAAATTATTTAATGTTTATATATTTGATTGCTTTTTTGAAAATTATCCTCTTAATAATATTATGGAAATACTTTTTAAAATCTAACTTTAAAGTTTTTAAAATTATACAATAATATTATTGGAACAAATCATTTAAAGAACAAAATTAATTGTTCCATTAAGAATATTATTGTAATTTTCAATGTGTAAAAACAACAGAATATCTGAATAAAAATTATTTATCAAATTTTAAATTTTTATTTAACATCAACTAAAATATGTAATATTAATATAACTAATGTAAAATATTAAACTTAATTAAATACATATTTTTATTGATAAATTATCTTTTTTATATATATTTAGCATTTATTTTATTAATTTATATTTCTTAAATAAAAAATTTATAGTATCGAATCTTAAAAGAAACATTAATATGTACTATAGCACGGGATAAATTCTAGTAGTTAATTATTTTGTTAGCGTGATATATATTATTCTATACCGATATAATTTTTAGTACCATGTTATAAAAAAACATTAGCAAGATACAAAATAATAACGTTGACAAAAAAAAAAGATACAAAATAATAACAAGTAGAAGTTACTTGTAATGACGGTATAAAAATGGCCATATCATAAAATACTGGCATTTTACTGGATTTGTTTACCAAGACCTCCACCATCATATTCATCAACAGCAACTCGTAGAAAATAAATGGCGATAAATTATTTGTTTACATGATATATTGATGAATATAGTTACAATGGTATATGGTTGACCAAAAAAAAAAAAGTTACAATGGTATATATATTTGTAACGTGTTAAAATATTAGTTATATCATGCAAACATATTTATTTGCAAGATTTTTTGAAAATGTCCATTTTACAATACAGTTCATTAGATATCCAGTTATGAACAAACTATAAGTTAGATGCTTATCTAATTAATTAACACGGTAAATAATGGTTTATATTGATGCGATTATATGATATATGTGTTTAATATCAGTTTAAATGTATAAATTAATTTTTGTTATATATGGGTATATCAATTTAACAAAAAGTGACAAGAAGATAACAATAATTCAAACGTGCTAACATGTACTTATAACATGTTAATATACTTATCATTTTATACTGATAAAGTTCGCTTACGTGTAATTTATCATTTTATACTGATAAATTAACATAATTGTATAGGATTTAAACAATGTTAAGAAAAAAAGAGGCATCCAACATTATCGAAATACAAAACTTCATTCCAAGTTAAAATATCTTTTAACGTGTTATATGTTTTTGAAACGTGATAATATATTAAACAACAATACAAACATTTACATACACTCTCACCCTCTTTCTCCTTCAAAGACGTCCACCACCTCTTCTACGTCTTGACGAGCTCTCTCTTCTGCAACAATCCATATCTCAATCCATTAATGAATGATCATCAATCTCTTAATTTCTTTGAAAACTTTAGTCCTACGACTCATCATCTCCTCTCTTTTTCTCAGCTCCAAACTTTAACTCTCTCACACACAAACAGTTTCCCCAGTTTCTCCTGTTACGAAAGCTTCGATGCTGTCAAAACGGAGCTCCGTTAGAAGCAGAGCTGAGTAGGGAAGAGGAGGAGGAAGAAGCGAATTGACAAGTAAATATGATAAGAAATTAGAGAATTTAACAATAGGGGTAAAATAGTCCAGATATGGGAAACAGTAAGTTGCGAATAGTGTGATCATTCATCTGTTGACATATATTGTAATTTCCCATTAATTGTTAACAAAAAGAAAAGAGAAAACTATAAGTCTATAACTAATTAGGAACTTTAGAATAAATTTGACAGAAAATATCAGTAATATTAATGTCCGATATTTAACATATATATCAGTAATATATTATTTTTGATAGACTTTTAATTTTGGATGAGTTGAGTGTGAAAGATGAAGTTTTGTAGTGCGTATTTACAATTTTACAGTACTTGTTCGAAGTAAATTATGCGTATCTTTCTCGCCATATAATATATATTTTCTTTTTTCTCTGGGGGTGAAGATTACAAAATATATTAGATACATAACAAATAAATCCAAAATATATCGTCCATAGGTTATGGACCACAACCCTAAAATATTGAAAAGTATCCAAAGATGATGATGCATATAATAAGTGTAATAGTTATATCTCCCACATGTAAATTTAAAGTGGGTAGTTAAAACATTTCTACTCATTAACTCTTTATCTTAGGTTAATCTACCATTTTTAAGAAATAAGGTTTGGTACAATGGTGGGAGTCAAGTGGCATAATGGATGACCACTTTTGAAAACTCATCACATTTAAATTACATGTTCGGGATTCGAACCCTCCTTCTTATGGTGTTTAGGGACTATTAAAAACTATTAGGCCGTTGACAAAAAAAAAGTTTGATTTTCAAACATTATTCAAATTAATTTTTTTCTGTTTCAAATTAAGCGTCGTTTTAGAACTTAAATTTTGTTTCAAAATATGTGTCGTTTTACATTTTCAATGCATATGTTTATTAAAATTCCACGTTTTATCCTTATTCTTTTAATGTATTAACTAATAAAAATAATCATATTATGAATTAATAAAAGATAATAGTGAAACTTTATTTTTTTTAATATGTGTGAAACAATCTTAAACGATATTTAATCTGAAAGGGATGGAAAAACTTTTTCTTTTGGAACTTTAATAAATCAAAGCGTAGAACACCCAAATTCATTTAAATTTGTGTAGACACATATACAATCCAATTCTGAGGAATGAAACAAACGGACTAGAAGTTTACGCATGTGCATACCATATATTTTGCGATGCATTTATCTACAAATAAATCTTATTGCTACTTAGCGATGAAACTAACACATTTTTTTATCGATTGTTTTACTACAGTTTACCTGCTGGACGATTCGGGGATCCTCCACGCTGCTCAAAGACACTTAGCTATCAGATGTGTTCCCGATCGGAGGAAGAAGCTGGTGAGTGCATATCATTTTAAAATAAAAGATCTTTGGTTTAAAGGTTTATTTGATAGAGAACCATATGGGAGCCAAAGTTGGCCAAAATATTATGGTGGCAAACCACAAATAGATGGTGGGCTTTTTGTGCTTGATATAATGTAAAATTGCGTGTTATTGGATAAAATGACATGCTATATATGTTAAAAACACCCACAAAATCGGTATTATTTTTAAAAGTTTAAACGATAAATAAACTAATTTATTCACAGTTTTACTATCCGTTATGTTTGAAAATATATGATCAACATATATTCATTTACTTCTGTTAGTGTTATTGTAGTTAGAGTATAGTGATAGGAACAAGTATTTTATATGCTAATCAGAAATATACAAGTGAATCCAAGTGGTCGTGCTACAGGAGAGGGAAAAGCCTTGTCGATGTATTTAGATTTTTATTCTTAATGCGAAAGAGAGAGTCGGACCCTATAAGAGGATTTATGTTTGAGCCAAGCTTCGAGTTCTTAACCAACGCAAACTACATAACGTCGAAAGACAGCCTAAGTAAAGGATATATGTATTAATGTATACATACCTTCTCGTCGTGATGACTAATTTGATCTCTCTTTTTCTGATAGTCGATCATTGGTTCAATGGTCCATAATCAGGAGCAGGAAACTGCTGGAGTTACAATGAGTTTATCTCTCTAACTGATCTGAGAGATTCTTCAAAAAGTTTTGTTGTGAATGATATTTTGATCGTTCAAGTCGATTTTGAGGCAGTTTCTTCAACCAAGTATTTTCCCTATATAGAATTATCTAACCAAGGAACCTGCAGCTCCATGTTTGCTTTATTATCAACCACCTACTAATAAGAACCTGCATATAAAAATAATATGCAAGTGAATCTGCTTTTTCTCTCAAAGAAATATCATAACATCATTTCCTTACCATCATAATATCATAACATCATATCCAAACCATTGAGCGCACCGTACGTAATCGACAACCCACACTCAAGACTCTTGGTGTGTCCATGCTAGACGATGGTCTACGTTTTTGGTTTGAATCAAGAAATTAATGTTTCTGATTTTCACCTTCTAAAAATCTATACTAATTTTAGTTAAATGTTGCATTTAATGGATGAATAAATTTTATATCCTTTTAAAAAAACGATTTCTCTCACCAATGATTTCTATCCAAAAAAATCGCAATCGGACGCTCGGTTATAAACTTATAATTAATTTTCAAATAGCACAAATCTAAACGAAACTGAGTTATTCAGTTCCAATCGTATATATTTTGAATTTTTTTATATATAAAATTAAATGATAAACGTACATAAATTGAAGTTTATATAGCATTTACTCAACTGATGTGGTATGAGGTAATGAAATTTAGATGAGTCACCTGTCACCTACTAAGTTGAGATGGATTCAATAGTTAATGATGCATTGATGGTAAATGAAACACGTAATCAACGAAAACTATTAAATTATAGTCAGTGAGTCTCCTTTTACAATTATTAATTTGCCACTGCAAACACGAGGCAAAAAATAACATTATCATGTTAAGATCTCATTAATAACTCGAGCTTCCCAAAGCATTCTTAACTAAGCATATCCCTCTCACGATATATGTACTTCTCACTAGTCTCTTTTCTGTACACTTAATTCACATAACTTCGAAAAGATGACGAGTCACTACAGAAACACAATATCTATTGCTTATTTCTTGCTCTGTCTCTTCATCACATCTGCGACTGCACGATCCTTCATACGACAATTCACTGATGACTTCAACACAAACCTGCAGCGTATGCAATTCTTTTGGTTCTTATATTCCATCAAATATTCAAGAAGATCCATCTATCTCGTCTGGATTTAATGTTTAGACTGTGTATATATAAACATTGTAACAGATCCTCTGTTTTGTTTTTTTAAATGCCACTCTGTTCTTTTTTTATTTAAATGTTATGTTTTTGTCTGAAAACAGAGGAGGTAGGAGCAATCCAAAACCTGGACGTAACGCATTACTTACAAAAAAATAAGGAGATCTCATCAGGTGATTATAAAGTCTCAGCTTCAAACCCAGTGAAAGGTCTGAGAGATCGTCCTCCGTCGTCTTACTCTCTCAAGATGGAGTCTTTCAACACTCTCCTTAAGTCAACCTACGCAGAGAAATACGAATCTCGTCCTTTTTCAGTTGGTGGATACAACTGGTATGTTGGTCATTTGATCTTTATTTGCTTGATTCGAATCTTACATACTAAAATATTTTTTTGAATCTATAAATACAATATGTGTACAGGACACTTGTTGTGTTCCCCAACGGAAACAAGAAGGATAGTGGTTCAGGGTACCTTTCGCTATACGTAGCCATAGACAACTCGACTCTCGTTGCTGCACATGAAGAGATTTATGCGGATCTAAGGTTTTACATCTTCAACAAGAACGAGAGGAAGTACTTCACTATCCAAGGTTTTTGTAAAATTTTCAATTCAAACAATGTAGTCTTTTAACAAGAAAGATGCTTTGTGCATGACCGTAACAGCTATCTATCTATCTTTGTTATAATCTGCAGATACCGATGTATGGAAATTTAATGTCTTCAAGACGATGTGGGGATTCTCTCAGGTCCTTTCCATTGATACATTCAAAGACCCGAGAAATGGATACCTCTACGATGGAGATCACTGCGAATTTGGTGTTGATGTGACCATTCCTTCTCTCTACCAAAACTCGGAACTTTTCTCTGTCACAGAAAATTTCCAATACCCGAGATTCACCTGGTCCATTCGGGGATTCTCTACGCTGTTGAAAGACACTTACCTATCAGATGTGTTCTCCATCGGAGGAAGAAGTTGGTTAGTCCACATTATTTCAAAAATAAAAGCTCTGTTTTAGACTTAAGAGTACTGGTGGTAACACGTATTATGCTGATCAGGAATATACAAGTGAATCCAAATGGTCGTGGCACAGGAGAGGGAAAAGCCTTGTCGATGTATCTTAGACTTAATGAGAACGAGAAATTCAGACCCTATGAGAAGATATATGTTCGAGCCAAACTTCGAGTTCTTAACCAACGCAATCTCAATAACGTTGAGTGGCCAAGTAAGCGCAAATGGTGTATGTTCATTGATGTGTACACATACAATCTCATCGTGTTTACTAATGGGATGTTTTTTTTTGGCAGTCGATAATTGGTTCAATGGTCCGGGATATGGAGATTACACTAGTTGGGGTTACCATGAGTTTATCTCTCTCGCTGATCTTAGAGATTCATCAAAGGGTTTCGTTGTGAACGATGTGTTGATGGTTCAAGTCGAAATGGAGGCCATTTCTTCAACCAAGTATTTCCCTAGATAGACTTTCTATAGCCAAATTAAGAACTTGCACCTCCATGTGTTTGCTTTGTTATCTTAATAATAATTTGCTTTTGCGTTTCAAATAAATATATTTCTTTTGCGTTCTCTTAATTCTCGCATATCAATATAAAATTATCATATCTCTTCTTGAGACCATCCACATTAGAGACTTTGTCTTAACCATTTTTAAAAATTAAATTTAATATAATGACACTAAAGTTATTCAAAAAAGAAAAAAAAAAAACCAATACACATGTTTTGGAGAGAGACATTGTCTTCCCCAAGACAATGTCTCTCTCCTATTCACCCAATTTTATTATTTTAAAATTGAGAGACATAACTTTTTTTCTCCAATGTGGATGGTCTGAAAGCTCCAAGGAGTCTTTACCCAAAAAAATCGTCAATCCGACATTCGGCTCAAAAAAATTTGTTTTGCCAAAACTGCTATATTGCTAATCTTAAATCTCAACATGACGATGGAATGTTGATTTATCTCACCTATAGAACTTCCTTGACTTGGTTAAGATAGAGAGTAAATCGATCAAAAACCAAAGTACTAAGTCTAACTGTTTTTTAAATAAAATTAAACTAGAATTTATCCCGGGCTATAGCACGGATTGATGTTTCTTTTAATATTCGATATTATAAAAATTTTATTTAAAAAATTATAAATTAATAAGATAAATGCTAAATATAAAAAAAAAGATAATTTATCAATAAAAATATGTATTCAATTAAGTTTGATATTTTAGATTAGTTATATCAATATTATGTATACTTTACTTAATGTTAAATAAAAATTTAAAATTTGATAAATAATTTTTATTCAGATATTCTGTAGTTTTTACACATTGAAAATTACAATAATACTCTTAATGGAACAATTAATTTTGTTTTTTAAATGATTTATTCCAATAATTTTATTATATATTTTTTAAAAACTTTAAAGTTAGATTCTAAAAAGTATTTCAATAATATTATTAAGAGGATAATTTTTTTTAAAAACAATCAAATATATAAACATTAAATATTTATTTAAATAATTTATTAAATTATAATATTAATTTATTTAAAATTATAGTTTAATATATGTATATCAATTTTATTTGTAGTAAAATATGATAATATACTTTTGATGAAATGAATTTTAGTATGTAAATTAAAAATAGTTTTTTTTGTATTTTTAAAATTATAATTTAGTTAATAATTGTTAACATATTTACTTCTTTCTAGATTATAATTTTCGTTTTAATAAAAAAATTTTTTTTAATTTTTTGAAACGAAGTTAAAAAATAGATTTTGTGAATATTTTATTGATTTAATTAAACAAACTAATTAAATTAAATTAATTTTGATTTAATTTTTCAAAAAAAAAATATTTTATGTAGATTGCGATTTTGTTTGGAAGATTTTTAGGAAGTATTTAAATCGTAATCTAAATATATCTTTTTTTAAAGAAAAACTTAAAATCGTATAATAATTAATGACTAAAAAATATTCTGAATGAGAGATTTTAATTTGTTTTTAGATGTAATGGCAATGTGATGTAATCATTAAAATTTTGTAAATTTTATTTATAAATGTATTTTCCAAATAATATATAGGGGATGATTTTTTCTTTGGTTTCTAATCTTTTTTCTTTGACATATTTTTAATGGTATAACGGTCATTTAAATAATGAACTTACCCAATTTTGGCAAAACAAAAATTTTAATGAGACAAAAAACAAAAGAAAACAGATTTGTGTTGACTACGCCAGTTTAAATATGAAATTAGTCAGCTTTAACAGTCGTTAAACGCTGTTAACCCTCAGTTAAGAGAGAACCGGGAGGCACTATAAACGCCTACCAAACAAACAACTCCACCCCTTTCATGAAACCAGAAGATTCACCGACGCCATTATCGCCCACGTTCCAAGCTTTTTTGTCGCAGGGATTTAATTAATCCCTCCTTTTTTTTTTAGGCTGAGATCTAGTAACCATTGAATCTCTTGATTTGTAGATTTCTGGAAAATGAAAAATTAAATCTTTGGATCGATGAAGCAACAAATGTCGCATATGGACGACATTCCTTAGACGCCTGAGAAATTCAAGATGGATAAATCTCCCTATTTCCTTGATTTCTCTCCTGAAATCAATAAACACCAATCTTCATTGACCAGATCTTTCTCAGATGCCACAATTGGATGACGCGAATCACACTAAGCGCTGACGAAAAAAAAAGGAAAAAGCCGTTTTGTTATTTAGATAGAGCTTATTCGTCAATCTGGTGATATAAATGGGTTTTCGAATTTTGTTTTTCGATATTCATCCGCGAATGTTTGATTTTTCAGTATGATTCTCAGCTTCCATGGCTTCCTCCTTGTCCAATCACAAGAGGATCAAGCTCAATTTCAATCACCACCTCCTCCTCCGCCGTCTCCGCTCGACAATATCTCTTCGCCGCCGCCGTTACTTGCCGTGTTGCAATCTCCACCAAGTATTCTCGAATCTGGCAATATGCCACCTCCTCCGCTGACTCCGCCTCAGGTCAACACGCCTCCTCCTCCTCCGCCATCTCCACTGCCGCCGATTTCAAAATTAATTAGGGAATTTGGGAATTAGGGATTTATGAAGGGAGAAGAAGAATAGTGGGATTTACAAAAGGAAGAAGAAGAAGAAGGCAGGATTTTGCCAAGGGAGAAACTGGCGGGAGTTAGAGAAGAAGAAGAAGAGGGGCGCTTGATGCTGACGGAGTTTTAAGGCCAAAGAACAGACGTCTTAACGTTGTTATTGGGTTGTTAACGTTGACAATTTTCAGATTTAAAATGGCATAGTCAACACAAGTCTGTGCAGGAGGTTATTCATACCATCGCAATTTCACTATGTTCGATTTATACCCCGACTATACTACCGTGCGAAAACATATCCGATCTATCAAAATTTTGAATTTCAATATCCAACTTTATAATTTATGCGATTTCATACATATCGAGTAACTCCGTTAATATACCGTCAACTATCACGTAGATTCCGACGTGGACAAAACGACGTTGTTTTGGGAACAATTGAAAGTTAAGAATGAGACAAAAAAAAAACACGTGGCTTTGTGGCCAAAAAGGCATCTTCTTCTTCCTTTATTGCTAAAATTGGATCCTTTATGTCAAAATTGCACAGTAAAATATTCAGACTCAAAACCAAAATATTCGGACTCAAAACCAAAATTGATCTGAGATATGAAGGTCTCTGTATCAACAATTCTAATGATCTTAACTAATTTCATCTTCACTTGGCAAAACATCTCAAATCTTCCTAGATCTATGATTCTTGTACAATTTCGAAACATCAACTACACCAGATTTAACAAAAGAATCGCCTCTAAATCACCACATTACTAGCTGCTTGACTACTTTATCGTCGGTTATAATATAAATCTTAAGATGCTACATCGCGCAGGATGATGAGTATATTGCATCCCTGCAAGCTGACCGAGATAAAGAAATGAAATCCATTAGAGATGTTGAGGCACGTCAGTTAGAGGAAGAAACTGCTAGAAAGACTTTTCTGGAGGAAGAAAAAAAAAAAGAGGAAGAAGCTCAAAGAAAACTCGAGGAGGAATACGTGCTACTTCTGTTTTCATAAACCCAGAAGAAAACGAGAAGAAACAAACGAACATCAGACATAAAGGAAGAAGAAGATATCGGGTCAGGTAGCACTCACAGTGAGGTCATTGGTGATGTTTGAGAGCTCTTCCTTAGCTTTCTTCGAGATCCATGAACATCCAAAAACAAACCCAGAGAGAGGCTATGGATTAGCAGCCCCAAGGCATCAACAAAGTCTCCACTTTTGTTGATATTAAATATGACAATAAATTGAAGAAACAAAACTTTGAAGCCGAGAAGCGGCTCAAAAATTGAAGATGAAAAGCGATTAAATTGACAAATCGAAATTGAAGCTATCGACAAATCGAAATTATGGCCAAACCCAAATCAAAAGATATGGACAAATCAAAATCAGAAATTATCGACAAATCGAAATTATCTCATTTTTAAACTCGAATCTGCTTCTCCAGTTCAGAAATCTTCTTCTTCTTAGGTTTGAATTCTTCCTTCTGACATGAAGAATTTAATTGAAGAAAAAGGAGAAGAAGAATGATAAGAAATCGGAGTGTTATGTTAGGTTACGATTTTGGAAAAAAAACTAAAGGAAGAAGTAAAATGTCACGGCGTCGTTTTTGGCCACAAAGCCACGTGTCTTTTTTTTGTCTCATTTTTGACTTTCAATTTTTCCCAAAACGACGGCGTTTTTGTCTACGTCGGAGTCCACGTCATAATCTGTTGATGGTATGTTAACGGAGTTACTCGATATGTATGAAATCGCACAAATTATAAAGTCGGATATTGAAATTCAAATTTCTGATAGATCGGATATGTTTTCGCACCGTGGTATAGCCGGGGTATAAATCAAACATTGTGAAATTGTGGGGGTATGAATAAATCTTTTTCCCATTTTTCGTCTCAGTTAAAGTTTGTATTTTTTTTTGGCGAAAGTATGTAAGTTCAGTGTTTTATTGGCCGTTTCCCTTATTTTTAACTTAATTATGATTTGCTATATTATTTCATAATGAAAGTAAAGAACAAAAATAATTGATTTATCCCTCTCCAAATCTGATGTATCTTCCTTCCTCCACCATTAGAAAATAAAAAAATACCCCTAAATGGCACACAAAATAAGTTTTCTGGTCAACAATGCCACCACGCTTCGAAAGTTCCAAAAATACGATCATAAAACTACATAAATACTAAAATGAATTGAAAGAAAAATGCACTCATTCATCGATTGGAGAAAAATAGAAATAAAAATAAATTGAAGAAATGATTATCTTCATCGATCATCATTGCTAAACGAATCAAACACCCAGATCATCACTCAAATAGTCGCTTTAGTTAATTTGATCATCGTCAAATTGATCATCATCATCGACGTCGTATCCGATCATAAACATCTTATCAAGCTTCGAAAGTTCCAAAAATACGATCATAAAACTACATAAATACTAAAACAAAATGAAAGAAAAATGCACTCATTCATCGATTAGAGAAAAATATAAATAAAAAGAAATTGAAGAAATGGTTATCTTCATCGATCATCATCGCTAAACGAGTCAAACACCCAGCTCATCACTCAAAAAGTCGGTCATCAGTAAATTTCATCATCGTCAAATTGATCATCATCATCGACGTCGTATCCGATCATAAACATCTTATCAAGTTTTTAATGGATTGATTGCTTGGCCACCTTACTTTATTCGACAATTCGCGGTTATCAAAGTATCACATCGTTTGGATAGAAATTAAGAAAGTCCTATATAAGTGTTTGACAATTTTTCTTCTTTGATCTAGTTTTTGGATGTGAGTTAGACCCACACTTACTAATATGATATTAGAGCTAGGTCCAATACTCCGATTGTGGGCTATCTGTCGATGTCCAGTACCACGAACTTCACGCTTCTAATATGGAGGTTGATCTTTATTTCCCAATTTATTGGAAAAGATTCTTAGATTTTTTTTTTAATTATCAATTATGTTTATAAAAGCTGTTAAAACAAAACTTGTTTTCTTTTAATTTTGTTTTTTGTTTTTTATTTTGCAAAATCTATCGGGGACAAAATTCATAGCTTTCTCTCATAATTCTTTTCAGTATAAGTTGTCTTATTATAAAGAGAAAAAAAAGAAGATAAAAGACAATGGATTCAAAAATCAATGATGCCAACTGAAAACATTATCTGCCACAATATTTTTTTTAAATGAAAAACAACAACATTATCATGTAGAAATTTTTTTATAAAAAAAAACATTACAATGTAGAATTCTCATGTGTTATCTTTAGCCTCCTAGAGCATCCTAAAGTATCTCTCTCTCTCACTGTACATATGTAAGTATCACTAGTCAATGTTCTGCATACTTTGTTCACAAAACCTTAAAAGATGACGAGTCACTACAGAAACACCCCCCTATTGGCATCTCTTGCATTGTCTCTTTATCACTTCTGCGACTGCACATTCCTTCATACGACAATTCACTGATGATTTCAACACAAATCTGCATCAACACAACACAATTATCACTTCACCATCCAAGGTTTTTTTTATAATTTTCAATCCAAAAACATGTGATCTTTTAACAAGATGCTCTGTGCATAATAGTAACATCGATCTATCTTTGTTATAATCTGCAGATACGGATGCATATAGATTTACTCCCTTCATCACGATGTGTGGATTCTCTCAGGTTCTCCCTGTTGATACCCCAAAAATGGATACCTCCACGATGGAGATGACTGCAACTTTGGTGTTGATGTGACCATTGCTTCTATATACGAAAAATACATACGAACTTTTCTCTCTCGCTACGGGTTTCGGTAACTGGAGATTCACCTGGATGATTCGGAGATTCTCCACGAAGCTCGAAGCAAAATACGAATCAGATGTGTTCTCCATGGGAGGAAGAAGTTGGTGAACCAACATTATTTCAAAACAAAAAGCTTTTTTTTTTTTTTTTTTTTGTGTGCTTTAAGAAGATTATAGTGAAAGTAACCAACAAGTATTTCACATACTGATCAGGTTTATACGAGTTTTACCATATGGTGAAGGCACGGCAGTGGGGAAAGCCTTGACAATGTATCTTGTCCTGAGTTACTCGAGACCATATTAACTCTGTTTAGTGTCTCTCTTCACGCATAAAGGGTTTACAATCATATATTGTATATAATCAATACAAATTCGTCAACAGCAAATGAGGGTGCACAAGACCACTAAATAACTTATTCTTGATTAGAAGCTTTTGATTTGTAACCAACCTAATGGTTGATAATCCGCAACATTTTTTGTAGTGCAGCAAAATGATTAAAAATGGGTTGATAAGATAAGCCCCAAAACCATTGTTTCTCTTATTTGTTTTGACATCTTCCGAACCAAATTACCCTTCCTAGGGATTGATGGTGTTCTAGAGTGTTGCAATACATTCGATCTCGATCTTGGCGTTTAGAGGCAAAGCTGCGACTTGATATGTCGATCGTGCTGGGGAAGGAGCTGGGAAGTCTGCAACAGAAAAAAACGTTCAAAATGTTTCACGCCCTTAATGACTCCACAAGTAAGTCTGCATCTCAAACGAGGTAGGAACACTAACAATCTTGATAAAGAACTCACATTTGGCGTATATCTCGTTCACTTTCTTGAAGTCACCCAAATCAGCCAGCCTGTGAAAGAAAACCAAGAGAGATCGTATTTGTCTTTTTAGATTCAGAATTTATATGGATAATGATCCTGTTGAACAAAACAAGATCCCCTACATGATTGTTGTCTTCACCACCGAGGAATAATCAGCACCACTAGCTTTCAATATCTCCCCCATGTTCTTGAGTACCTTCGATATTCCAAAAGATAATAGAAGCAAGCAGACAAAATCAGAAAGGAATAGACGAGCAACTCAACCTTTACTACAACTACACTGGAAGAAGTTAATTTGAAGACTAATACCAAACCAAGAAATTCAAAAGCAAAACTCAAAAGTTTCGAAGGCTTAGTTTTGTGTCCTGAAAGTGGATATCCCAATAAACTCTGCTTGAATAAGGCACAATAATCTTTATCTCTCACTACATCTTCACCAGCATAGCATTCAAGACAGCCTAAATCTCCTTGACTTCAGATAAATCATCCAACGAAAACAGAGATGCAAGTGGCAAGTACTGTAACCAAAACAAATCTTTATAAAGACCATAATGACATTTTAAAGCCACTTCACCTGCTCAGTCTGATCTTCAACGCTGTCCGAAACAAACTTTCCAGTCTATACAGACACAAAAACAAAAGAGAAATCTTGCAATCTTAGAACCCCATAGAAGAAAAACAAGGAATGGTGATTTTACATTCTCATATCTTATATACGGACCTCAGGTATAAGTCCAAGAACACCGGAAAGAAAAACAAGATTATTGGCTTTGATGGCCTGGGAGTATGGTCCTAAAGCAGCTGGTGCTTTCTCAGTAGCTACAACTTCGTTCTTAGCTGCACACACAACATCACATTTTGTTTAGTAAACCCTATTCTGAATACGGAAGATGAAAGAACTAAGACCCATTACTAACAAACAGATGCATTGAAGGTAATCGAAATTAATTTCAACTTTATGACCCGGACATTCATAAAAATCGCATCTTTAGGAAGCACCAATTTTAGACTCAAAACAAAATTTAGGAAAAAAGAATCCAAAACGGAGAAAAGGGGTATATAATCGTTACCAGAAGAAGCAGAGACACTGAGGGAAGCGAAAGGAGGAGATCTAGAAGACATTCTGAAGAGTGAAGCACCAGCGAATGTTGCGCAGCCGAAACCAGCAGCGACCAATGGGGCACGAGTGGAGCGAAGTGCGGTCGAGAGGTCGAGAGTTGGAGAGTTTATGGATCTGAAGACTGCCCAAGTCATCTCACTCTTTCCGGCACCGGCAAGAAGTCCAATAGCGAATAGACCACGAGAGTCTAGAGAGAGAGAGAAGGGTAGGTGAAGAAGAAGAAGACTCAGTTTGATGCGATTGGATTTTAAGCAGATGATTCTCGTGTTTCTTTTGTCTTCTCTTCGAAAACTTTTTTTGTATTTCCGACTTTACCCTTAGTTAGGTACATATATTACTGAGAAAATTTAAAAATTTTTGTTTTTTTTTTTTCTTTTTTTTTGGGTGTAATTCCTGTAATTTAGTTCGATTACAAATTTTAAATTTGGAGTTTTGGACCCATTGTGTCATGAAGTCCATGGCTTTATGAAGTTAATCCACAACATGTTATTTTATTCCTTTTAGTGTTTTTACATTTTCTCCCATGGGATTGCGCAGGAAAAAAAATATATTTTTGAAAAATGGAGATGGACTATGTAGAAGTGTGTTATGAAAGATGGTCTCTACAAATTGGGCAAGTTTCTTGCCTAAGCAACCATTCATCTATGCAACCCATATGAAATGTGTGGCCACATCTCTCTAGCTTTCTTCCTACTTCCCCTTCTTCCCAATCCTATACACCAAACAATAAAAATGGAGATTAGAAATACATGATGATGAAGTTATATAATCACATTTTTGTAATCAGATTACTAGATGGTTTTAAATTACACTTTCATCACCTGTAAGCAAATCGGACAACTCGATTTTGTTTGATGATTTGAATGGTTGTAAAACATTGGGATGTTCTGAATAGAGCTCTTTGATAATCCCTTTGTTTCTTGGTTGAAATCGTACAAGTCTGAACTCTCCATGTAACTTGTGTCCAATGCTATTATCTGCAGATTTTTTTGTTTGTTTGTTTTAGTAATTTTACCGGAACTATATTGATATAAAATATAATCTATGGAATTTGTGGTAGTTTAAAGAGTTTTATAAATGATTGGATCTGATTTTACAATGAAAAATATTGTGTTCTTGTAAATTTAAAAGACGTAGTTGAGAAAAAATCAGAAGAACAAAAAGAATGGGAAGTACTTACTTGCCATTGATATGCTTTGAGAACAAACGGTCTAACCAATCCCATGATGGCTTTTCCGTTCACTACTCTCCTCAGCAAATCCACCTGCCAGTCTTTTTACACTTTTGTCACCAAACTATTGTTACCATAATATCACATTATATCCAGATAACTAATTACTATAATACCATCATTCTTTGATTTTTTATCACAAGACCATTCCCACTTTCTAACTAAAAGCATATGGTTGATTAGTGCTTTAATTCTTAGATTTTTACGGTTATATGTAGAGTCACAATCACCTTAGACAAAGGTTGATCGCTATGTAGCACTGGTCCAAAGAGTTGGACCGTGGTGATAACTCCAGCCACGACTCCTAGCATACCGCCTTGAAGAAATCCGATGTCAGTGGTGTGACCTTCGATGGCTCCTACAATGGCGGCTACCACAACACTAGCTACATCCAAAATTAATGACATTTAATGATCTTATTAAATTGTTATACATAAGAATTTGGATGAAAATAAAGCAATGTGATATGTTAAATAATACATATCACATAACAATTTGGATGAAAATATTGTTGATTTTTTTTTGTTAAATTAAGTATGAGAATTTAAGGTTAGAGAATCCATAAATGAGATAAGTAATTGAATTCAATTAAGGTAGGCATAAATATATAGTGGGTGTGGCCATATCACACACATTTTAGACCCCACCATCTTACATACATATGAATAAACTTTAGTACATTATTTTTTTATTAAACTCGAATCTTATATGTTGAATCAAATTTCAAATAGGCCGTCTTCTCTACCTAGACAACAATCATTCAGGTAAAAGAAAAAGCTACCAAAATGGAACAGAAGATCCCCACATCAGACTATTATGGTAAGAAAAAGTTGCTTGACACATCCCTCTAGATCTTGAGAAGACGAGGCTCAAGAATTTTCTCTTTATTTTCTAATTCTCTTTTAATTATTTTATCACACTCATATATACTATACTATATATATGAGTGTGAATACATATAAAAGAGATACGTACATGTCAATGAAGTACATATATACAACACCTATAAAATGGTGTCTCACGTTTCATCTTTAAAAGTACGTAAGAATTAGCAAAGCATCTATGGAATAAAAAAAAAGGAACAAACAGCCTTAAATGATTAGCAAATCAAGATAACTTGTAGATTTACCCGAAGCAAGAATGAAGATGAACGAACCCAACAAAACTCGCTTTATCGTTCTTGACATTATGAACACGCCAAGAATCCAAAAAGAAACAGCGTATGTGAATTTGAGAAGAATCATCTTAGCAATACCCATGGAGAACTATGGAATACTAATTAGTTTTATATTTATGGGATATTTTGTATATGTGTTTTTATGGGGTGAGAGCTTGAGTTGGAGTGTGGTGTGGAGTGTGAGAAAAACAGCAATTTATAAAGAAAAAAGAGAGAAAGGAGGAGTTGCATTTAAGAAGCTGAACTACCCATACCCCTAATCTACATTGCATTGAGCGACTCTATTGGCGCATGCATGAACTTGCGGCTTGCGCCCACAGAAGAATCTAAATATTTAGAAAAAAAGAAAGCAAGAAAATTAAATGGAGAAATTAATGCAGTTTTGAAATATGAATGGGAAGGCATGGGATAAGCTTGATATTAAATGAATCCAATTTAAATTCCACTATGGTCTGAATGAGTTGTTTATTGCCATTTGCCACTACTATAGTAGTTTAGTCATTAGTGGTAGCAGTCCTAATTTTTACAAACTTTCAATCTTCGATTCTTAATGTGTGAGACTATGTAGCTAAAAAGAAGTTCTTAACCAATGTTTTAAAAAGATTGACAGTGTGTATGTGTGAGACTATGTAGCAAAAAAGAAGTTCTTAACCAATGTTTTAAAAGATTGACAGTGTGTATCAATGAGTTTGGATAAACTAATTTTTACTGAATTTTAGGGTTAGCTCTCCTAGATTTATGTTTCATATAGGCTAAGCCACTAAAAGTTTAAGACACAGGCTTGTGTGGTAAGAAGACTAGCTAAATGAGTTCAAGATAGGCTTAATTTTTTTTCTCCGAATGATGACAAATATTAAAAAATAAATTACTATAATGACATAGCCATAACTTTTAGGGATAGACTAGTAATCGATTGATTTGAAAACAATGAAAAAATATGAGAAATCTTTAAGTTATTAGCATGAAAATTTTCGAATACAATCAAGTCTCCCTAAATTCGTTGAGATTTTTGTGGATAAACTGAAAACAAAGGATAAATTTTCGAATACAATCAAGTTTAGTCAGATACTACTATAGTAGTTTAGGCATAGTAGTTTACACTTTCATCAGTTCATGTCATTCGTGGTTTATAGTTTCACGGTTTAAACAAACAATACATATCTCGAGATAATACCATACATGTTCTTTTTTAGAGATACAAAATATAATTTTTTCGTATACTAACAAAACTAAAAATGAAATTTAAAATTAAATTAACTCAATTGTCAAATATATACCCGGACGTAGTCCGAATTTTTCCCTAGTTGTTAATAACACCAACTAAAAACACTTTGTCGTGTAACTTGTGTGTAATTATGTGGACAAACAAGCCAAAGATGTCACGCACTGCACAAACCAAAACACAGCTTCAAACTACTTTCAAGTCCTTACCGTAACCAAAAGTGCCAAATCAAAACCATCAATTCTGTTTTTCTTGTCAGCTGCTCAAATTAGCTCAACATGTTACATTATTCTTCAGACGCAATTTTTTTTTTTTTTGGGTCAACACTTCAGACGCAGTATCTAAGACAGAAAAATACAAATCTTTCTCATCGTTCTTATCTGACCAGGAACAATTCAAAGATGAAAGAACAAATTAAACTAATTTAAAAATGTGTATGGAAGTATGAGTTTGACTCGGTTTTTATATTAGTGGTACCTTTCAACATCTTCTACTCAGATAAAGCCGTCCTCCTCTG
Organism: Boechera divaricarpa; assembly: GCA_026770425.1. Classification (NCBI taxonomy): domain Eukaryota; kingdom Viridiplantae; phylum Streptophyta; class Magnoliopsida; order Brassicales; family Brassicaceae; genus Boechera; species Boechera divaricarpa. The sequence goes on from CM049184.1 coordinate 9,907,205, forward strand.
ATAATAGGAACCCACCACCACTTGTCCTTCTTCATCTAATTTCATCATTTCATGCTTCTCATGTTACATTCTGCAATTTTCCAACTCGTTGATCTTACATTAATCATTTGTTTGTTTTCCAATCCATCTGGCGAACATTATTTGGCTTGATGCAATTAAGGTATATTATCTGATGAGGTGATGCTTCCACGTCTTTATATTATAGTAATCCCCCAAATTAAATAAATAAGAAAGATCCTGACTTTCAATTTCTTTTTTATTTCTCTTCTTTGATCATCTTCAAAGTTTCCTACAAAAGTTGTGATCTTCCTCTCTGGGTCGTCGGAGTTTGAGCTAGTTTTAGCTAAAGTTCTGATCTTTTTTTCTCCGGGTCGTCGGAATTTGAGCTGATTTAGCTGATAATCATGGGCAATTGTTTTGCCAAGAACCATGGATTGATGAAGCCGCAACAAAATGGGCATACCAATAGATCAGTTGAAGTAGGAGTGACCCACCAAGATCCACCGTCGTATACTCCACAGGCGAGAAGCACTCAGCAGCCGGAGAAACCAGGTTCCGGGAATAGTCAACCACCACCGTGGAGGACGGCGGCAGCAGCACCAGGACCAAGCCCCAAGACCACAAAGAGCAATTCTATACTAGAGAACGCTTTCGAAGATGTGAAGCTGTTCTACACATTGGGTAAAGAGCTAGGTCGAGGGCAATTTGGGGTAACGTATCTGTGCACAGAGAACTCGACGGGGAAGAAGTACGCTTGCAAATCGATCTCGAAGAAGAAGCTGGTGACGAAAGCTGATAAGGATGATATGAGGAGAGAGATTCAGATAATGCAGCATTTGAGTGGGCAGCCTAATATTGTGGAGTTTAAAGGAGCTTATGAGGATGAGAAAGCTGTGAATTTGGTGATGGAGCTTTGTGCTGGTGGTGAATTGTTTGATAGAATCATAGCTAAGGGACATTACAGTGAAAGAGCAGCTGCTTCTATCTGTAGACAGATTGTGAATGTTGTCAAGATTTGTCATTTCATGGGTGTGTTGCATAGAGACTTGAAGCCTGAGAATTTCTTGCTTTCTAGCAAAGATGATAAGGCTTTGATCAAGGCTACTGATTTCGGCCTGTCTGTCTTCATTGAAGAGGGTAAAATGAACAAACTTTTCTTTCCTGTTTTTTTGGTTTATTGGTTGAGTTGAATTACCATCGTCGTCATATGGGGTTTCAGTACATTGATGTAGTTGATTGTCTCTAGGACATAGATGAGTCATGGATTAAAGGTTTTTGTTTACTTGTGTCTTGTGTCTCTTGGTTCTGTGAATTGCATAAAGACTAGACCTTACTTGATATTCGGACTAGGGCCTATAGAGACAACACGAACTGATGAACGCGATTTCATTTGTTAGATCTCTTTGATAAAATTTGATGTTTCTTACTGTTCATCATTTGGTTGTTTCTTCTTCTTCTCTTCTTTACAGGAAAAGTATATAGAGATATTGTTGGCAGTGCATACTATGTTGCTCCTGAAGTCTTACGTCGTAGATACGGGAAAGAAGTTGATATCTGGAGTGCTGGAATCATATTATACATTCTACTCAGTGGTGTGCCCCCATTTTGGGCTGGTAATGCGATATTCTCTCTCTCTTTCTTGCTCTGCCTTTTTTATTTATATGTTGCAAAGAAAAGCTGACAGATAAACATGGTTGATATGCAGAAACCGAGAAAGGTATATTTGATGCTATATTGGAAGGCCATATCGACTTTGAGAGCCAACCATGGCCGTCAATCTCCGAAAGTGCCAAGGATTTGGTGCGTAGAATGTTGACCGCGGATCCAAAACGGCGGATTTCTGCTGCTGATGTTCTTCGTAAGTAACCCGCATACCTTTTTCAGACATTTTACAGAGCCACAACACAAGAGGTTCGGAAAGTTTCCATTATCGAATCCTTCTTGATCCTGCGATTTGCTCTACTATTTTGTGCAGAGCATCCATGGCTTAGAGAAGGTGGGGAAGCATCGGACAAGCCAATTGACAGTGCTGTTCTCTCAAGGATGAAACAATTTAGAGCAATGAATAAGCTAAAGAAACTTGCTTTAAAGGTAAAGTCAAGATTTTTCAAATATACAAATATGAAATGTGTTTCTGTGGTACACTCTGGTGGCCCTTTTTTTGGTTATGCTCATGATGAGATTCTATAGGTCATAGCGGAGAATATTAACACGGAAGAAATCCAAGGATTGAAGGCAATGTTTGCTAACATAGACACAGACAACAGTGGCACAATCACTTATGAAGAACTGAAAGAAGGATTAGCCAAATTGGGATCTAAACTCACAGAGGCAGAAGTGAAGCAGCTCATGGATGCTGTAAGTTGGTCGAAACTATTTTCTTCCATTCCATTCCTTTACTTTGAGAACTCAGATTCCCGGATTTGTGATTAGGCTGATGTTGATGGGAATGGATCAATCGACTACATCGAGTTTATCACTGCAACAATGCATAGACACAGGCTTGAAAGTAATGAGAATCTTTACAAAGCCTTCCAGCATTTTGACAAAGACAGCAGCGGGTAAGTGACTTTGTTTCTTCTCGGTTTGTTGTTCTTCACCGATATATTTATGAGCAAGATGGTGAGCCTTTTTTTGGGATCGAAATGTGCACACAGATACATTACAATCGACGAACTGGAAGCCGCATTGAAGGAATATGGAATGGGAGATGATGCAACAATCAAAGAGGTCCTCTCAGATGTTGACTCAGATAATGTAAGTTGAAATAAAAATCTCCTATTTATCTTCTTCTTCTTTCAAGGAAACTAGACTTTGACCATAATGTTTTGCTCCTCTTGCAGGATGGTAGAATCAACTATGAAGAGTTCTGCGCGATGATGAGAAGTGGAAATCCACAACAACAACAACCGCGGCTGTTCTAGTAGAAATTGCTCCTGGAAGTCGTTTTGTTCGTCTCTAATCCAGAAAGTCAGGAACTGAATTAATGTTTGTTCAGACAAAAACCACATAAAGAGGAAGATACTCAAAACTCTGATTGCTTGTGTTTTGTATTTTTTCACTTCTGTTTTGTCCTTTTGTGTTCTCTGTGCTAAGGCTGTTGTGATATGAGAGAAAGTGAGGTTTCATTTTTAATGTTAAGATTTTGATTCTTTCTGTGTTCACAATTTACCTCCAGACCCTCTACGGTCAGGAGAGCCACTGCTGATGTGATTCTCCATTCCATCATTGTCAAATAGACCAAAAGACAAAACGATTGGGCCATTTATTCCCCAATAGCATTAGTTACAAGTATTGCACTTCATCTAAAAGACAAAACCCATAGACTCCAAAACAGCAAGAAAAATCAAACCGAAACAAAAATACATATTTGCCTAAAATAAGACACAGCTTCTTGTCCTAACCTGTCACCTTATAAGAAGATAAAAAAGCTTATTTGAATGAACCAACAGTGGTTAGAGGGTGTTTTGGTTCAAGGTAAATCAGTAAATGCACTTTTTAATTTTACAAATGATACAATACCATTAGAGATAATGTGATTTTCTCAAGGCTCTGATCATATGGTAGGCTGAGGAGCTTTCTGCTTTCTTTATCTTGGATTGTTCATCTCCCTTCATGTATAATATATTTTCTTCTGTTGGGATCTTAATTTTAGCTGAGCAAACAAATTTCTTCCCCTGTACGGAGCTGATATCTTCCTCAACGCTGAAAAGAGTTAAAACACAGTAACAAAATGTTTTAAACTATGGATTACCAAATGTGTTCTGCTTCCTGAGATTATAAGACTTTAGACTGACTACTCAAAGATCAAATCAATTTGACTTTGGATCATGGTCTTTGTTAAGCAGCAAGTCTTACTGCAAATATAAGTGAGTGTGTGCTTCCAAAATATAGGAGTAAGATATACCTGTAGATCGGTTTAGGCCACTTTTTCTTTAAGCAAATCTCATTCAATTTTGTTTTCGCATGTTTAAGTTCAATGTCTACACTATCCTCATCAATAACCATTTCAACGGGCAGAACTTCTGACAACTTCCGTAACGCTTCCTTAGCGGCGATCAGCCTTGCGATATCTTTATTCTCAGCTCGTCCAGAAGCCAAAAAATTATCATCAAGATATATATCAGCAATACTGCTATTTCCATCTTTCCAATTCCTGATGTCGATACGCTTCTTATGTTTATGACATAATTTAAAAAGCATAGACACAGGTTGAGGTTGCTTCTGCAAATCGTCCAGTGTAACTATTGGTTCCAAAAGACCCCTAAAGATCTGCAAATCAACAATAGGAAACCTTAACTTTCAGAAACAAAGACAAGACACATCAGTAGATCTAGAGAAGAAGTAGATACAGACCACCCAGAGTCTTTGTAGATCAAAATTCACATCAATATAAACAGCTCCAGCTACAGACTCCAAAAGGTCAGCAAGAACTTTCGGAGCTTTGACTAATCCACCATATGCAACTGAAAAATCATCTTCTTTCCCCACCGCCTCTGAGAACTCTTTAACCTATCAAATGACACCAAAAACACAACTTGGTAAGGATATCACAAGAACATGTTCTCTATCAAACAAACACAATTTAATTAAGAGCTCATTCAATAAACCAAATTCTCATCAATCTCAAGATACTTTAAAACGTTCAGTACAAGAATCACTCTGTTCCAACCTAAGGCTCTCAATGTGTCTAGGGTTCTTTATGATTACCTTTTCATCTAAGGAAGGAGCATTGCGTCGAAGAAATCGATAAAGACCATGATTAAGAGCGACACGAGCGAGTTTCTCAGTGCTAACATTAGCTGCTCTCAACAAAGACAACTCGTGTGGTTCAAGGCTAGGGTACGTTAAGTACAAGTAATTCGACATGGCTAAACCTATAGCACTATCACCTACGAACTCAAGCCGCTCGTACGAAGGAAAGTCCGTACAAGAGGTGTGCGTAAGAGCTTCCTTGAGAAGACTCTTGTTCCTGAATTTGTAGTTCAGAATCTTCTCCACTGCTTCCATAGATTCCATCTCCGGCGAGAGCGGAACGCTTGGTACTGATGGGGGAAGAGAATTGTAGAAACGGTGCATATTGGTTGAAGTTTGAGAATATTTCAGAATTTGATCCGCTGTGATGAGTCTTCTCTGCCCCAGAGTATTCAATAATTGTATTTTCCCAATTCTATTACTTTTGACTTTTTTGCGTTGACTAGTATAGTCTTTAGGAGAAATTAGGAAATATATATATATATATTTTTAACTTTAAATGGATCAAAAATAGTTCTTAAAGAGCAAAAAAATTGCTTAAACCCTAAAACTGAGTTTTTTCTTCCTCAGTCTTGGGTCGATGATGAGGTATGTGATTTGTTGATAATCTCGAGTGTAATAGGTGATGGAAGATCGAAGGGAGTTCCAAGGTTAGTTTTCTAATCTGTTTATTTCGCGATTCTAGTTCCTGTTCGCAATTTTGGTTTTGTATTTCGATTTTTATGACAGCTTCATGTATTGAAATCGTGTTTTTTGGATGTTGGAGAGGGATAATAATCGTTGTTTATTATAAATGGGTTCGAAGTTTTGTTTGAATGGATTAGGGTTTCGGTCCGAGTGTTGTTCTGATATTTGTTATTTTTGGTTGAAATGTAGGTTTGATCATGGAGGGAGAAGAGAGTCTGTTGGATGCTATTAATGAAGAAGGCGGATTTGAAAATATGGAGGATGTTGACATGGTTGATGTGGAAGAAGGGGAGATTGTTGTGGAGCATGACTTAGATTCTGGGGAGAGACGAAATGGTGATGGTGATGGTGATGGAGACAAAGATAAAGGAGGGATTTTGGGTAAGCAGGATGGACAGCATCAGCCAAACAAGAAGAAGAAGAAGAAGAAGAAAAAAAGAAAAGGCCCTCTTGTGGACAAACCCATGAGTGTAGACTGGTAACTGATTCTTTTTCTATATGTCTATGTTGTTATGTAAACTCTTGGTGGAGCTTCCTGATCTTGGCTATGGTTGAAACATTGCTCATTGTTTGTTTGATTGTTTGTTATGGCAGGTTTGTTAGGGATACTTGTAGACGCCTCAAGGAGAAGAAGTCTTACATGATGTACACAGCTGTTGGGTGTCTTGGAATTCCTGCCTTAAGTGATCTTGTCAATGAGGTATTAATATTATACACTACTTCAACGTGTTTTCTTGTTATTCCAATTGAAAGCCTGTTTAATCTGTGTGCGACCAGCATGAATGGCAATCTTGTTTAGCTATATTGTTTCCACCTGCAGTTCAAGATGTTTCTAGTTGGAGCGTTCTTTGCTGCTTCAAATACTGTGCCTTGTGCTGAGATATAGCTGGTGAAACCTTCATATATTAGGTTGATATTTTTCTTCTTCTCTTGTGCACATCAGTGTTTTCGATGTTTTTATAGACCTAGACAATGTGGACGACACCATGGGTTCATGGATGAAGTTTTTAATTGACCAATGACAATGTGATTCATGTATGAGTGAGACCAACACTGTCAACCATATTATCATGATTGAGACTTATGAGATATGACTGTCCATCTTACTAATGCTTTGTTGATCGATCCCTCTGTTACTCCCTCTGTTTGCTTGAAGTTGGTTAGGATCATATCTTTTCTGCTTCGCAAGAGGTCTTCCAAAGGTTTTGAGATATGATTGATGATGGCAAGAAATATATTTTTGTATTAGGTGGAAATAATTGAGACCTGTGGGGGTCAGGTGACTGCTGATGGCAATAGGAAACGGACAAGTGGTGGTGTATTGTGGAACATCATCAAAGCAAGACAGCCTGCAGCTCACAGAGAGATAATGAAAAAGACCAAGGAGTTTGAGGTTTGTTCTTGCCTATCATCTTATTACAACATGCTTTGATATATCCTGTTTTTTAGCTTAAATGTAGAATTGCAGTCATGGAGATTATGCTATAAGTACTATGTTTTCTTTCATACGTTCTCTCTCTCTCTCTCTCTCTCTCTCTCTCTCTCTCTCTCTCTCTCTCTCTCTCTCTCTCTCTCTCTCTCTCTCTCTCTCTCTCTGTCTGTCTTACTCTAATTCAAACGTTGCAGAAACAATTCAGGCACCCAAACAAGAGACCAAAATTAGGGCCAAAAAGAGATCAGGGTAGCTCCTCCGAAAGACTTGCCTCTGGTAATGCATCTGCTGATGAAGCTCTGGTCAGCGAGATGTGTGTTATGCCAGTAGCTGAGCAGACTGAACCCAAACCGCAAGAAGAAAGGAAATCTGTTCATGAGAGGATCAGAGCACTTGTTTCATATGATGATCTTTTCAGAGATGTACCTTTGGATGCTTCACAAGCACAACATTCTTCTGCTTAAGCCCATTTATAGCCTGTTTGCCTTGGATTTTTTTTTGACTAGGTAAACAATATATCTCAGCAACTGGATTGCTTCTTCTCTTGTGGAAAGCAATGATTTTGTTGAGAAATGCATTAACTAATTTATATACCAACTACCAAGATTCTACGATACACAAACTTGAGCATATATCTAATATCTACCTAGAAGTCCACTACATAACATGAGTCAAAGGCATAAAGATGTTCATATGTTAAATTTCTCATTACATGATGAGGCTGGTTAGAGACAACAGTTTTGTTTGCTTGGTCTACACCACAAGATGAATTGGTCATCCTGGGGTTGTCACTTTATGAATTTCTTGTTCTTTCCTCTCTGTGAAAATCTTCCCAACCGCCATCATTGCTTGGACGAGCAATGTCAATATAACATCACCCCTCGTACTGACCTTGGGTTCAGAGCTAGCCTCTCATACAAATATGTTTGGTGTTCATATTCGGAGAATCCGGGTCAACTTGTAAACCTGAAAATAGAGTTTGAATCAATATATGACCTGGTTAAGTGTCTAACATCTATGAATCAATATGTATTCCCATGGCAGTGAATAACACATAAAAGAGAGAGAGAGAGAGAGAGAGAGCTGACTTGAGCAGTTCTGCTTGGCAAAAACACCTCTAAGCAATTCCTTTGACCATCAATCCTGCGCAAATGTATTAGGTTCAAAATGATGAACTGACGACGTCCTTATTCCTTTGACTACTAGGATCTTATAACAATAAACTATGTGACAATTACAAACCTCTTGCTGATTGACCGTTGAAGATACTGGTCCTCCGTTAGAAGTCCTTGACCCCCATATTTTACTTCATCGGAGTTCAATATCATCTGCAGGATCCAGGTAATATTCTCAGGTGAATTGCACAAGAATACCTTACAGTAATGATAGTGTTCTATCCATGAGAAAGATGAATGCAGAAAACAATAGCAACTAGTTTTCATGGAGAACAAAACAATGGTCTCAACTGACACTCTTATTATAAATAAAAACAGATGAAGGGTGGAATATCTATACAGGGAATGGAAAAACTTACGGTATATTCACCAGCTTCCTCTATGCCGACATCATACTTTTCATATGAATTTGATGGGTGGAAGTTAAAGATAAATAGGAAAGGACCCCTTGAGAACGAAATTACCTGTAGATGATGAACGATTAGTTGACTTGCAAGCAAACTCATGGTCGAAACCCTTTCATTTCTCATATATACTTTGGCAGTCTCACTTTGCTAAGGCTACACTGTTATCATCTGACTTCATCATTCTATAAATGTGTTTGGAGAATCCCCATTACAATGCAGGAAAGCAATTAGTTCTATTCTTTTCTGCACTACGTGGGAAAAAAAAATATCTGTATATAAAGGGCATATGCAAACACTAGCACGCCAGTGAATTTCAGGAGCTTAGAGAAGCCAATTCGGTGGGTACTTTGAAGATTTATTTTCTGTTTCATACCCTAAAGCCAACCATTTTTAGTGGAAAGAAAGAAGCAAAAGGATTCAAATACCATATTTGCATCATTCACATGGTGGATGCTGGGCAGACCTCTTGAAAGGATACCCTTGCTTTTATCCAAGTCCATTAGCTCCTACAGATAATGAATGAGATCAGTAACTAAGAAGCAATTCTTTTGATGCAAGAGGAAATATGCTTGCAATATTTTCTACTCCGTACATGTGAAGATTTACAATATAATTCTAATAAGGATGGGTAGAGTTATAATTTAATAAGGAAGATTTACAAGATAGTTGATGGGCACAGTTATAATTTTATAAGGAATCAAAATATAGAACTAGTTGCTTCTGATATAAGATGAGCATTATCGGCAGTAAATCTTTTTTAGTTCAAGTTCTCGAGACTTTCTCAACTTGATATCATTCATTCCCTCCATAGACCAATACCTGAATTGCTATGATAGTTAAAGAAGAAAATTTTCAGAGATGCTAACAAAATCATGGATATGGAAGTTATACTTTTATAAAGAGGTGTTAAGATGATACCTTGTCGAAGGAAAACAAGTGATGATGCACCCCACTTTCCAGCAGGTCCCAGCGCCGGTTAGCAAGTGAAAACGAGAAGTTATTGCTCTCCGTTGGAAACTCAACCCTCTGACACAAGGATGAAACGTCAGAAACATGAATATGATGTCTTTGGAACAGTGAGAATTAGGAGAGTTACCTCAGGATGTCCAAATTCATTTCCCATGAAATTGAGGTAAGCACGGCCACCAATTGTAAAAGTAATCAGTCTAATCATCTGGTTCAAGCAATGACAAGAAACAAAGCTTTCAGAATATAAGTCAGACAAAAGCATGAATAAGCATCTCACGGGGAGGAAACAAATTAATGAACTAGATGCAGCTCGTCCTAGGAGTTAGGAATAAGAAAATCTTCTTCTCCTCAGCTTAAAATTTTAGACAACAAGACTGGATTAACAAATGCACAAACAGAAGGATGTACTTGCACTATTTAATTCACCACCTAGTAATCTCGAATATAAAAGACACATTTGATGGGATCAATGCAACATCCACACAGAGAACTAAGAGTGAGCGACTCAAAGTTGAGAAGTGTACTCTACAGCTGGAAGTTGGGTACAACAAAGGGAACTCTTTATATTTTTGTATGGAAGTGAACTCGGCTGTAGTTCAAAAGTAAGATATATGATAAAACCAGAGAAGTACAGGGGCAGCGAGGATTTAGAGGCAACAATATAGTTTAATGAAAACAGAGGGCAGTAATTAGACAATCTACCAGATTTCATCTTTTCACTTTTCAATGCAAAATTCAGAATAACATTCAATCTCATTCTACAGTTGTGATCTCATCATGATAGAGGTATGCTAAGTTGGGGAAGTAGTGTGTAAAGGAAAGGGTACCTTATGTAGTGAAACTCCCCTGTCTAGCAATTCTTTTCCTCCGGGAGAACCATTATCGACTCCACCAAACAACATTTCGGCAAATGAACGCCCTCCTGATATGGACTGGTGGAAAAGTAGAATAAACAGCAATGTCAACGCAACCTAAAAGTATAGTTTTGTAGTAGATATGAAAAAGCTTTAGACATCTAAAGTTACAAAGTAAATACTTGGTTGTGACTTTCGGTATAGCTGAGCATCTTGTCTGCATACTCTTTGTTAGCCACCAATGTACTGACAATCTGCAGCACTGGCTCAACATCAGAGAACGGGACAAAAGTATTGTTCTGTCGTATATAAAATGAAAACTTAAAAGCTATAACCTTGCTCATGCTCCATTCATTATCCGGTACGCTGTCAAGGAGAGAACCCCACATTTCTGATGCAGAAAGATTCACATAATAATCAAATCCAAGTCCACCTTGAGAAACTGGCTCACACAACCCAGGGTAATATGTTGCCTAAAAGCAAAAGGAAACTTTATTAAGTTCCATAATTGGGTAGATAGTGAAACCCAACCATGCAGATCATCGACAGAAAAATTGAATAAATTTAGAAAATTAATCAGAAAAGTAAACGTTTTACCCACTGAGATACATCTGGCATTTGTAAAAGTCTAAAAGATAATTCGTCGAAAACCTTTTTTCCTGCCTATGATCAATTTAAATTAGCTTACACAAGCTAGCCGACACTATAGTTACCGTCATGTGTTGTACATGAGAAAGCACATATATACATGTTACATATTACTCTCTCACACGCCTTTTTATCTATATATAACATATCTGGAAAAAGCATGAAAGTTTTCACTAACTGACAGTAACAGTACTAATTCTACTTACCAACACATACAAGACTAAAAACTAGAGATAATTTAGAATTTATTTTGTCCAGAAACATAATTCAGAGACTTAGTGATGTTATGATGAAAGTGGTGTCAATAGCTAGCACCCTCAATACTATCAGCTAAGACAAAGCAATTCAATAAGGATAAAAAATTATGCACTTGCTTTATCGAAAAGAATGATGTGTAGCTTACATCCTCAGCAATTGTTATTATATTTGGATGTAGAACGTGCAGGATTTCATTGGCCAAAATGAGGTACATCAGAGCATCTCGGTCAACATACTGATTGCAATAGCTGCCAACAGGACAGGACATCAACAATTTGACCAACTGTCACCAAAATTCAAATTACACAAAGAACCGTAGAATATACATGTCTTACTCGTCCAAATCGTTGTTAAATGAAGCAAAACCATTGTGAGTGTAAATCATCGAGGCAAGCGAATGAAATTGGTATCCATCAACTTGATACTCTGTAATCCACCTACAAAAGCCAAATACAACAGCATCAGATTCCTAAACCAAAGAAGTGCAAGACACTTTCCTACTAGACCAAAAGAGTGAGTACAACCAATACATTATTAACAAACCACATAACAATGTAGTTGCCTTTACCAGTTCAAATTTGATATGAGAAAATGAAGAACATCCAAATCACCGTATTTGAACATCCGGGTGCCCCAGTGTTTGTGATGCCCTCTTTTACCTATTTCCACGAATTAAAAAATGGAACATTGAGTTTTTAGACACACTCATATTCAACTATGCCGGACATGTTTGAGGTCATCTTTAGAGGTACACGAAATTATGAACAACATTGGTTGTAACACGAAAATTATGTTGCTTATTTTCCAGCTACATACCAATGACTCGTCCATCAACACATTATAATAAAGGCAGGCAAGAACTCTGTTTGTCACACCAAGGCATGAAAAGATCAAATGTAAATTACTATCATGGAAAATTACCATAATGAAAATAGCAATCATTTGAACCATCGAAGAGCGAAAGTCCAACCATCTGATCAGCTGCTGCATAAGAATGCACGATGTCCAAAAAGACAAGAAGTCCTAGGCCTGTATATAGATTAGTTCACATATACCATTTGCTTCATCAACTACATAGTTATACAACATCAAGCAAAAAAAAAAAAGAGGACGAGAAATACTTACCATGTGCCTCATCAATCAAGCGTTTGAAATCATCTGGCGTGCCATATCGACTACTGACAGCAAAGAAATTAGTAACCTGAAATGGTGATGGATACCAATTATGGCAAATGTGGAAAAAGATAGATTAATTCTATTCATAAATCCATTCATTCAGTTCAAATATATCCGAGAAGTAACTAGTAGATTCCTAAATAATTTGTAAAGTCTGACACGTTTTTCATTAAAAAAACCTAATGCACTGGGAATTCTGGTTATCAGCTTGAGTTCCATAGCTGTTATTTCTTTCATATGAACATAACTAGCTAGAGAGACATGATCAGGACTAAATGAAATATGCATTTCCCCCTAATCAAAATTGTTTCTTTCCACTTCATTTCTATCAAGTTGTTCTCTTCTTGTTCCATATTTTTGATATAATCTCTATTCTATCACTATTGTCCATCTTTTTACCAATGATTAGGCAAAGACCTTCACAAGATTTCATGCACAATGAAAACGAAGCCAAAGATGATATAATCACAAGAAACTGGAGGTGTTATACAACTATGAATAAAAAGAATAGAATCAGAATTAATAAAAATGAAAGTTTCAGTGCGAGAAGCTTAGCTTGCTGACCCTATAACCAACAGTAAAATAATCCTTGTGCTCAGGGATACCAATCAATTGGATTGCATTGTATCCGGCTTTTTTCACATGAGGAAGGACCTGATGTTTGATAAGCCACAGAAAACTAAGATGTGTGAACAATAATATTGCAAGTAAGGATACAATGAATACAATAGGAGGTACCTTCTTAGTAAATTCTTCGAAAGTTGAAATTTTTGGCTCGGAGCCACTGATCCCAACATGACATTCATATATGCGCAAGGACTTTGGAACTTTTGGCTTGGAGTTTTTCCATTTGTATGCAGATTCAGGAGAAGGTTCCCAGTGAATTGCGTAAGCTTGCTTTCCTTCATCCTCTATTTTAGAGAAAAGTGAATAAATGATTGGTATTTTGAAGAAAAAATAAACACAAAATACATTAGCATGGAAATTAACATAACACGTACTGCATAGAAACATCAGGCACTAGCGTATAATAACAAGAAAGGTTTAACAACTTCTCTGAAGAATGTTGTTCAGTAAGATTATTAATTTAGTGCTTACAAAGTTACTAGTAACTCTGGACATGAAAAGCAGAGAGTAAAAATATAATAAGGACTCCTTCCATTTCTGTGCAATTTGTGCAGATACTTTTATGCATGTGCCATCAGATTACAGGAAAATTGAATGCTTGCTTCCTTTTGTCTACGACTGCTATGCAAGTCGTTATCTTTGTAATCCTACTCCTAAACATAGAAATACCAGATGCTACTATACCTGGTTGCACATATGTAGCCCAAGCAGGCACCCGTTCAAGTGGTCCATCAGGAGTATTGAAATACAATCTATACTTGCTTCCATGTGGAACAGCTGGAATGTATTTTTTTAACCATGCCTTTCTTCCTTTGCGTGTCTCTAACCAATAGGGAATTGGAGGTTTTTTCTCATAAAATTTCTTTGTCCATTCTGGAGATGTCACGACATTAAAAATATCATATGGTTTTCCTTGACCTTTATCAATGATGTCGCATGGAGGTAGATTACTTGGTGGATCATTTTTATGCTCCTCTTTCCACTGTTTATATCTCGTTTCTGCATCTGGTATATCGCCTAGCTCTTCTAATGTTTGTGGACTGTTCGGACCAAACAGCTGCTCGTATAGTTTGGCAGGAACTTCAAATCGGTTTTTAATAAATCGGTCCTCACCAGGTTCCCAATACTCATCATTAGCTTTCTGGAAGATTTCTTCGGCTGATACACCACTATCACCCTTATCATAGTCATCGACATAGTTATACTGCTGAAAGTATAGTTCGTCTGGTTCTTCACCCTCTCTTAACTTATCTTCAAGAATAATGAACCAATACCCAAAATCATCATGGCCAAATAGTCCCTCTCTGGCTGCATTTTCTGTAGGGGACCATCCGTTGAAATCTCCAATTATAGCACCATAGCGAGCACCTGAATTTAGGGTTAGTTAGTATCCTCAAGCAAATCACTGGTGGGAAAAAAAAGCTTCCCACCAGGCGCAGATTATTATAACAAGTTTCAGAACATCATATTTCTGTTGATCAGTGCTGAATCCTGACGAAGCATTTTCATATCGAAAACTTTTATATGAAGAAAGAACGAAATGGAAGTAAAGAAACAGACTAATAAAATTCAAAGATTTGAGCATGAGACAGAACCTGGACCCCAGTCCATAAAGTCAACCCGGTGTTCCATATGTCGATGCATCCCCAGTAACTCAAATCTACAGGGAAAAGAAGGCAATTCATTAGACAAACCATTCTGGATACGCATCAGTCACTGGTCTGTTAGAAAACTTATTTTATTGCACAGCGTAAACAATGAAGCTTCAGACACTTGCTAGTTAATAAGAAGTGCGAAATTAATCCAGGATTTAACTCTTCTCGTGAAAGAAACTGGGACAAGGAGGATACATACCCTGAAGCAAGATCTCTGAAATCAAAATGGCGTTTGAGAATCTCATCTTTAAGGTCTTTCAAAGCTTTATGCCTATAGATTTGATAAACGAACACACTTATATACACAACTGTAATCAAAATTGAGCCTTTTCGTTCCCCAAAAGAAAATGCACAACATAAAACTCTTTGTTCCCCATTTTTCGATCAGAATTGAACCTTATTTATACCTTTCTCGGAGAAATTGAGCAAAGATTCTGTCAGCAATTCCTAGTTTGGTGAGAAACCCAACTGGGTCGACTCCAGCCTCGGCGTCGCTAGTGCTCTGACTCTGACTCTTCTTTTTCTGCTTCTGCTGGCGTGGTCTCTCGGCGGCGAAGCAAGTGATTTTCACCTTGATTTTCCTGGGAAAATTGACTCCTGAGATTCCCAGACGCCTTGTATCGGAAACGAAAAGATTGTTTGGGTGGAAACAAAACCTGGTGTGATTAGAGAGGGAAACCATTTTTGTTGGTGTCACAGAGAGATACAACGAAGAAGATTTGTTCATACTCACTCACACTCAGGGTTTTAAGATAAGAGAGGTTTTTGAGTCGACTCGTGATGAAGAACGACGAGTTCACTCGGCCCTTGGATACTTTCTTAATTTGAATTTGAACCAAACCGACCGCAATTAAATCCGGTTCAATCCCGAACCGAATGATAAGAACTAGTACATGGATTTGTGAGATTTGTCATTTTTATTTACTTTTATTTTGAAATTAAAGTCAAAACAAGGATGACTTTCTTTTGATAATGCTCACATATTTACAGATTTAGTTGATTTTTGGAGGCCAAATTTGGCTTTAAGCACCAGTTTTGCCCTTCTTTACAGCAATCTCCAAGTTTCTTCTTGTGATTTGAAGCTCTCTTGTGTAATAATGCATTCTGTCTATAACCATTGCCAAGAACAAGATAGTCCCTTTTCCATATATACAAAAGAAAAAAAGAAATCAATAATTTATATCAAAACACAAGAAAATGGTGTGTGAAATGAAATGGTGTTTCATGTTGATATTACCTATGAGGAAAGCTTCGAGGAGGTGATTCGCAAACATGACTTGATCGGTCGAGTTTGCTACACCACCAGATTCAGAGACCCTTGTGTTGATCTGAATCGTGCTGAACATAACCGAGCCAAACAACACAAGCATAGTGGCTGCAACCGTTTTTGCAACCAGTGGTCCTCGACCTTGCTTCGATAGGTCTAGCAATTTCACCACCACTCTTCTCGCTGGAGTCCCGAACCCGAGTGTTAAAATCAGGACGGCTTCGATTGACACGACCGTGAATAGAAGCTGAAACATCTCTACGTACATTTTTTAGTACATGGAGAAGTTTAGAATGGATCAAATACAAAAATGGGTTTTAAGTTGTTATAGGTGTTGACGAGTAGAAAAGAATAAGAAGTTGCTTGAGGCAATGGTAACTGATAATGTAGAACTAAGTATTTGGAAAGGAATACTCATATGCTTTGTGTGCTCTCAAGATTCAAGGAATGGATGATTTTACTATCTATTTTTTTTTTTGGTAGTTTTATCATTATCACGAGATTTAGTTCGTTTTATTAAAAAAAAAATATATTAGTTTTGTGATAATTCTATAACAAGGAAATAACAACAGAAACAAAATATGTGAAACTCTACATTTCTTGAATTTAGTATATGTGAAACTCTTTAACAAAAAAAAAAATATGTGAAACTCTTGAATTTTAGAAGGGTTTAATTATTGGTTTGTGTATTTGAAAATCATGTTATTAGATTACTTAATATAAAATCTTTGTCAAAAATTTGTGTTATTCATATAATATTTTATAAATATTAGTTAAAATCCATTTTATTTAATATTTGATTCATCATATTGTACTTTAATGTTCAAGAATTTTAAAATTTTAAATATAAAGACTCAAATACAAGATAAACTTTATTATTCTGAACGAATTTTTAAATAAAATTTGAAATCGACAAGTTTGATTTTGAAATCAATGAATTCTACAAAGATTTGATTCTATATAGATTTTCAAATCAGGTAAAGTACAAAAACTTATAAACCTTCTTTACTTTTTTTTTCTACGCACTACAAACTAATAACATAAAAAAAATTCTGTAGTGAATAATTAAATTAACTGTTTTGAATGTTTCTCGCATCTCATGAATCTCTCATTCAACGATCATATCGGATGTGACTGATCAAAGAATACAAAATTTTATTTTAACATTCAAACAACGGCTGTATATAGATTCCATTGATATATACATATATGGTATTGACATATTATCTGTCTATGATGTTGATCCGGTCAGCTTCATGCTGTTCAGGGATCTTAAGATATTTATATGTGCATGAACATCTGAATTACCAATCATATAATACATAATTACAAATAAAAAAATTATGACCATCAAATTCTAACTAAAAAACATTTATAAAAACCTCAATTATTTGTGATTATAAATTTATTTTACGCTTAGGAAAAGATATATGCTACAAAGATAAAAAATATATATATATTTAAGATAAATCAGACATTATAAATTTCGGATAGATCAATCCACCTAAAAAATTACGATATCTAAAATTTTGTTAGAAGAGAATATATTATGAAAAAGGAACGTGTATCATCTTAATCGATTAAACATCAAATTGCAAATTTTAATTAAATATAATTAATATTTTTTTTAAGATTCCATTCATTTTATGTGGAAATATAATGTGTCTATATGGGCTCCATGTCTAGCATGATTTTCCAAATGAAATGAACTTTTGCCATTTTTAGTCGTGTCTCCCAAATTGTCTTTCTTTTTTTTTTCTCTCTTATTTGAAGGCATAATGCATTGCTTTTTCTACTAATCCTACGCAAATGTGTGAATCCAAATTCTAACCATCTCAATTTGTTACTAATGGATGAATAACAATCAGTCATTTGTTGACGTAGTCATGTAAACAATAAATGATAAAAAAAACATATTATTCATGTGGGTTCATTTTATTTATTACTATTTTATGATTTTTCAGTGGGAGATCCCAGACTATAATATACAGTCATTTTTTTCTTAAGTTTTGAACAGCTATAGAAATGTTGCAATGGCTAAAAAAATGAAATTGCGTTGAGCAAATTAAAAGTCGATCATTGGTCAATACTCAAACATAAAAATAACCACTAGATGTTGATAGCAAAAACTTAACCACTAGCTTAACGTCACATTATTCCAATTTTCATATACGTTTACCTTACATTATTTCTATAAAACAATATCGTGTGAAAGAAAAGGCATACGTATATAATATATTAGGCTATTTTCATAGATGATCTAAGAGGCGGGGGAACAAATTAAATATAGATGTAATATAAGGCTTTTGAAAAATAGTTTAATGATACTCAAGTTTGACTAAGCGAATAAAAGCGGTAAATATACTTTGAATTATAGTGATTTAATTTGAATGATAAATGTATTTAAAATGAAAAATAAAATTTAAGAAAATAAACAATACTAATAGCATATAAACATAAAAATAAAATCATTATTCTTTTATACATAGTACAAAGAACGATTTCCATTTCTTTTTTTTTTTTTCACTTATTGTTTGCCTTTTTGATGGTTTACCTGTTATATATAAATTAAACTATTATATATATATATATATACACACTAATCTTGTAGCATAAATTGAAATATTTGCATACGCAATCTAAAAGCTGACAAATTGGCTATATAATTTACCATATATAAGAATGGTTCTAATGAAAAAAAGTATTAGATGTTTCTTTAAAAAAAAAAAAATATTATTGTTAAGACTTGCACGTCATACTCTGTGGTTTATCGATTTTTATTCCACATATAATGGACTTAGCCCAAGGAAACTCAGTCTCTCTCATCTTAAACTTTCTTTCCTTCAATCTCTTTGTTGCTCTTTCTCACACTGATCAGCCATGGGAGAAGAACCACTGCTTCAGAAAGTTAGGATTCAAGAAGACATTGAATCATATAAAAGGGTTCGTGTTAATGACGGCGACGGCGACGGTCCCGTCACTTTAGTTCTACTATTCACAACCTTCACTGCTCTCTGCGGCACCTTTTCCTATGGCACTGCCGTAATTTTCTTCATCTTCACTTCTTTTTTTTTCTTTGTGCTTTTTCTATATTTTTTCTGTTAGACTAAACACAGAATTAAAGCCCATAAGTTTGAAACGAAATAATAAGTTATAACTTAATTTGTTATTTTGTCTAGCGAACAAAAGTTATATAAATGTTCGAAATAAATGTATGATGGCTATCTCCCTCTGTTTCTTTTGTTTTAGTTTGGTTCCCTTTTGATTCCTTGTAAGCGGTTATTAACTTTATTTAATTAAAAGCCTATAACAAAAAAACAAAAAATAATGTTTGAAACAGTAACGTTTCTGTTTCTCTTGAAAGGTCCACATCTTATATAAAAAAAAAAAAGTGTCCTAATCAAAGAGAAGGATGTATCACTAGATATAAGGATTCTGCTGTCGCGAAAAAGCAACATTATTTATATGATTAATGACGACATCATGAGTATCTTAGATTTATTTTATTTTTGGCAGGCCGGCTTTACATCACCAGCTCAAACCGGGATTATGGCAGGACTGAACCTCTCTTTGGCTGAGGTCAGTAGTGCTGAGTTGTTGATTTTATTTCCCTGTGTTTGGTGGTATAATTTTTTTTTAATTAGTTAATCGGCCTCTTACCAAAAAATAAATTTATATAGATGGGTTGTCACAAAAATGTATAAGACAGAATTATAGTGTTAGATACGAGTTATTGTGGAAAAATGCAAATATTGGATTTTGAAGACTAATTTTACTTTTAGATAAATGGTTATTGCTGAGTGAACGAGTAAACTAAAACCTAGTATAAATTGCTTATTATTTCTGTACGACTTTATTTGGGGTCCAAGCAGGTTGCTTAATTTGGATACCTTCAGAGCATGCCCTGATCTAGTGATCTGTTCTTATTAATTAGAGTTTTGATTTTTCTACTTAAAAGTATATGATTTTTTTTATAATTACGTAAAAGTATATGCTAGTGTCATTTTAACACAGTTTTGCTAGATTTGATCATTTTTCATCTAAACATTAATTATAACCACGTTAACATAAATATGTAGAAGAAAAGGTAATTAAGTCATTGTTCCGTACATGGATGTAGTTCTCATTCTTTGGAGCCGTCTTAACAATTGGTGGACTTGTGGGAGCCGCGATGTCGGGAAAACTTGCTGATATCTTTGGTCGAAGAGGCGTAAGCTCTTTTATTTTTATCCATTTTTTTTAACTAATCTATCATCATCATGACTAAAATTACAATTCCGTTACATAGTTTCTTTAGATATATTGATTCCAAGAAAAAAAATACCGTTTTAATGAATGATTATGCGCAGGCTTTGTGGGTTTCAAACTCGTTTTGCATGGCCGGCTGGCTTATGATCGCCTTCTCTCAGGTTTCTAAGTTCTAACGACCATTTTATATATCTCAATATCTATTTAAATGGTCTTTGTTTGTCACATATGACATTAGTTTAATCGTTTGAATGTTTCAAGTTTTACAAAAATAACTCTGCTCTAGACTTCCACGACTACTATTATAGACCAAAAAAAAAAGATCTTTCAAATCAAAAGTTTAGACGCATAGTTAATTAATTGTTTGCTGTTTCTAATAAATGGTTATATTATTTAAGGCGACTTGGTCCCTTGATATCGGAAGACTTTTTCTCGGGGTCGCAGCTGGCCTAGCTTCTTACGTGGTACGTAATTTAAATTTAATAATTGGCCTGATAATTACTAGGGTTTATTGACTTTCACTACAAGCAACCAATAAATTAATTGTTAACTCCAAATCTAATCTTAGGTACCAGTCTACATTGTAGAAATCGCGCCCAAAAAAGTCCGAGGCGCGTTCTCTGCGATTAACTCGGTAATGCACCGCCAATTTTTTTTTTTTTTTTTTTTAAATATTTTTTTTTGTTTTGTCGAAAATCATATAGTTTCTTTGTTTTTGTTGACAGATCGTGATGTGTGCTAGCGTCGCCGTTACATTCCTCATTGGATCAGTCATATCATGGCAAAAATTAGCTCTCATAAGTAAATCTTGGACTCTACCTATAAAAATGATATAATACATTTAAATTAAAATTTAACACTGTATTCTTATGATTATTAACTATAATTTAAATCAAAGTTGATAAAAATAATTACCTTGTGTCGTTTGGAGTTGTGCAGGTACGGTTCCTTGTGTTTTAGAATTCGTCGGTTTATTCTTCATACCGGAGTCTCCTAGGTGGCTGGTAATTAATAAATTAGTCTTGTTACTTAATGGATCTATTACTTAACTTTACATAATATACACATAAATCACATGAAAAATAGTACAAGTAAATTAAAAAAAATTTAACAGTTTGGTATCTTTGTAATTTATAGTCTAGAAATGGTCGGGTAAAAGAATCGGAAGTTGCACTCCAACGCCTACGAGGAAACAACACTGATATCACCAAAGAGGCTGCAGAAATCAAAGTAAAAAAAAAGATGATTAAGAAAGTGACAGTATTTACTTTCGAATATTCGATAAGTATAAAACTTTAGCGAATATGATTGTTCTTTTTACAGAAATATATGGAAGATCTTCAAGAATTCAAAGAAGATGGCATTTTCGAGCTCTTCAACCCACGATACTCTCGTGTCATTACTGTAAGAAATTGATTGAAATTTTAATGTCTTTGAATAAAAACGCTTTACTGAATATACTGTAATTTTTGTAGGTGGGAATTGGATTGCTAGTACTACAACAACTCGGAGGTCTCAGTGGCTATACATTTTACCTGAGCTCGATTTTCAAAAAATCAGGTATACTTCAAATTTAAACCTAATACTGAAAGAGAATTATTATGTAAAAAGAATAATATAACGATCAAAAACGATAATAATATACAATTTAATTGTTTCGCAGGGTTTCCTAACAACGTAGGAGTAATGGCTGCGAGCGCGGTGCAGTCCGTGACGAGCGTTTTAGGATTAATAATCGTTGATAAATATGGGAGACGATCCCTTTTAACGGTTATAGCTTATTTAAATTAATCCTTTTAATTAGTAAAGCTATATAATATATTATATATAGCGGATAATCAGAAGTTAAAGTCGTTTATTGTTTCTGTACATTACTTATTTTCAGGTTGCGACGGTCATGATGTGTTTGGGGTCATTAATCACAGGACTATCGTTTTTGTTTCAGGTATTTTTGTCTGAAATAATATATATTAGTGAAATAGAAAGTTATATGATTTATGTAAATTCTGTTTTTAATTTTTTTTTTCTTTAAATGGATTTTATTACTTTTTTATATTTTTCAATATATACAACTGAAGCAATCAAAACTAACTTGCAGAGCTATGGTTTACTTGAATATTACACCCCGATTTCAACATTCATGGGAGTGTTGGTACGTACTACTACATAATAATTAATTTCATTCCGTCCTCCTTCTTACATAAACATAATTACATATTTAATGAAATTTTCTTAAGCTAAATTGACCGACTCTTGTTGCAGGTTTTTCTAACTTCGATCACAATCGGAATAGGAGGTATTCCATGGGTCATGGTCTCCGAGGTAATCATTTGTCTTCAGTATGATCGTAACCAGATGAATAGTTCAAAAATATATCTATGCTTTATACGGACGACATTGTATATACTCAAATTCAAAAGCATAAAAGTCTATAGATTATGACTGCGTTAGATGAATAATGAAACAATGTGATATCCGATTTTTCTTTTTTAAAGAAACAGTGTGATATGAAATGGCAGAATAAAAAAATTAATTACTTTTCGTAAAATAAAGAAAAACCTTAAACATTGATTATATTGGTAAGATAAAATAAATTTTTTTTTTGGTGAAAGAAAAATATAAAATATAAAATACAAAATAAATAAAAATAAAAATATTATTCTTATTATTATTATTATTATATATATATAACGTAGCTACATTTTAAAAACAAGAAAACTCGATTTTATGTTCATGCCAATGATAAATGTTGTTTTTTGGTCTGAGTCAATGAAAAATGATATTAAGTGTTTTGTATGCGCAGAGTATAGTTATATCTGAGAATATTAGTTGAGTGCTAAGTTGCTAACATTAATTTAATTTAAGATGTAATCTAAATAAAAACTAAAAAGTCGTTTTTAATATATCTAACTATTCTATGTCGTTGGATGATTATAGATGACACCGATAAATATAAAGGGATCAGCAGGGACGCTATGCAATCTAACTAGCTGGTCCAGCAATTGGTTCGTCTCTTACACATTCAACTTCCTCTTCCAGTGGAGCTCTTCTGGTAATTCACTTCATTTTTTTACAAATATCTAAACAAATCCAGTTACTAGATTTTTGATCAATTTAATCATTTGTTGATATTTAAATGGTAGGTGTGTTTTTCATATATACAATAATATCGGGTGTGGGCATCCTATTTGTGACGAAAATGGTACCAGAGACTCGAGGCCGTTCGCTCGAAGAAATTCAAGCTGCCATTACCCGCTAACTTTGTAAATATTAATATTTCTTTTCTTTTTGCTTGGTGTCAAATTCATATAATTGTATACATGGCTTCACAGATCAATTAATTCAGAATTGTTGGCAAAGGTTAAATATGCATAATTTGCACATCAATCACGATCACGAAACGATTGGTTCTTTTTTTAAGGTTATATAGTTGGTTCATGTTTTGGGATACATATATACAAAACAAATTTAAAGTTTGAATATACATGTATTATTACTTAGCTGGAGTTTAAATTTAGATGGTAACATATCAACATCACTACAAAACAAATTACTACATCTAAATCGCTTTCGCCATGAGTAATATTAATGATTAATCAAACAAAATTTTACTAAGTATATATATAAGTACGACCATTGGGCCATAGGAGTTATTGCTATCCAACCATGGTTAGTTAACTAGTTAAAAATATAGTCTGGATAAAAAATATTGTTTACCTCAGTCAAATATTTATTGTTATTCGGTTATGGTTACGGTCCGAGAAAATCAAACAGATCTAAAATCCTCAAAAATCGTTTACGTCAGTCAAATAATATTCGTGTTGAAAGTTGTTTCGTTCTCTCATATTTACAGTACTCTTTTCTTGTTCTGTTTTTGGTTACTTCATATTTGGGTTGTACGATATCAGTCTCTCATTAAGTAAATTGCATTTAGAGTTTGATTCGATCCATTGTACGTAGACGGTACGTTTCAAATTCATCTATGAATCCACATAGAATTTATTCAAAAATATATCAAATATTACTGGGAGTATGTAGGATGCTAGCTTAGACACATATATTAGCTCACACATCTTTTTATCTCGGCATGCTTTTGGAAAAAAGGACTTTAATTACGTCTTGTCGTCTGCATCGTCGTAAATGTTTACATCGAATCTTCTTTAGGGTTAAACGGTAAATTGTCCTCTTCGTTTGCGTTGACTAGTAGTCAAATTGAATTAAAAGGTCAAAGAAACATTGAAGAAGGTATGGTCGTATAGACCTAGTCACCAAGTAGAGCTCGATTATTTTGTAACTAATTCATTTATTTCTGATCAGAACCCGATAATAACACAAAATCATGGAACGAATAACTTTAGATGAATAATATATTAGTGGTATTTTTTCATATTACTTTCGTAAAGTAAAACCATTGCCATGCATTGCATTCCATGCTTTAACGTCAATATATTATAGCTCTCATCAATGACGTCCACCACCGAAACCACCTCCAGCACCCGCTCCGCCACCGAATCCACCACCGACACCACCTCCAGCTCCTCCTCCAAATCCACCACCACCACCAGCTCCACCTCCAGCTCCTCCTCCGAGTCCACCCCCAGCACCAGCTCCACCTCCAAACCCTCCACCTGCACCACCGCCACCACCAAGCCCACCACCGCCTCCAGCACCACCTCCAGCTCCTCCACCGAATCCTCCTCCAGCTCCACCACCAGCTCCTCCACCTAAACCACCACCACCTCCTAAACCACCGCCGCCTCCAGCTCCTCCTCCTAAACCGCCACCGCCTCCAGCTCCTCCGCCTAAACCACCTCCAGCTCCTCCTCCAAGGCCTCCGCCTCCTCCAAGACCGCCTCCTCCACCAAGACCGCCTCCTCCACCAAGACCACCGCCTCCACCGAGGCCACCTCGATGGTGGAAAAACGTCTTTTGATCCTCGAGGCCATTCTTAAGCTTCCTGTTAGCAATGCTAGCTAATGAAGTGAAAGCAAAAGAGCCTACAAGCAAGGCAACAAGAAAGAGTGACTTGGAAGCCATGTCGATCTTTGTGTTTTGTGTTTTGTGTATGTGGTGATGAGGAACTCTGTCAGCCAATAAGGTGTTTATATAGATCATGTAGCATGAGTTGAAGAATCAAAGAATTGAATAAAAATAGAGAGAGTAAAGTTTTAGAGTGAGTAATTATCATGAACTCATCTGCCCATCTAATTCATGTTGGCAAATTTAATGCAATCCTAACTACCGGTGTTGACAAACATGTTACTCATCCACATGTAGTAGACCTCTTCTTTTATTCTCTGTGTTAATACTTGATAGTACTCATTTTCTTGCCTTTCACATTTAAATTTGCTGTAGGGTTTGATGCATCCCGAGTTGTTACATTATTCTTATGTCCGGAGTAATTTAATATTTTTGTTAATATGTTTATTACATATAGTAGTGCGATCCACCATCATAAAAAAGAAGCTATATATAAATATATATGTTTTATAGATTATAATTAATGTTCACAATAAATAAACTTAACACCTTACATTAGAAGATAATAATAAACTATGAAATCATATTTTTTCACTAAATTCTCTTTCCAATCTTCTTGACTTGGACGAGGTTTGATTCGGCATTCTCGCACTCGCTCATTGTATAAACCAATCTCGTTTTTAATTACGCGAGTAAAATATTCATCTTGGTATTTATAGGAAAGATAATAATATGCAACAAGCCGATAAGTTTTCAAAACTTGGTTCTCTTCTTGGATTGAATGCTTTCTTCTTAATTACGTTCTCATCCATAATTTGAACATCTAATAATAATTGTCAATTTAAAAACTATTAGGCTGTTGACAACAGAAAAAAAATTGTCAAAGTTCTGTGGTCCCAATAGTTAAATATATGAAAATAACTTAAAACCAACTTAAGTCAAAATTTGATCTCTATGCGATTTAAACAAGTCTCAAAAAAGTTGGTTATCAAAAACAAAAAAAAGTCTGAAGTTCTCATTTAAATGTGGTTTTACATGAACTCATGAAGACATAATACATGGTACAATTACAATGACCTTGGATCCGTATATGTTTCATAGTTTCTCTTTAGAGATCAAAATTATGGAGATTTTTATTGGTAATCTCATGTGTTTCACTAATATTATGTTTTTGACGCAAACCAATTAACCAGATATCTAGAAATACATTGAGTTAACTAAAAACATCACTGAAAAATGAATTCAAACATTCATAAACTTTATGATTGTATATTAAGATAAATTATTATTTGCGATAAAAAAAATATGTCACAATTTCGAATAAGTTTTAGTTATGATGGATATCAAATTATTCTTTAAATTTGAATTAAAAAAATAATTCATTAAAAATGATTATTTCCTAACAACATTGGTAATTTATAAAAAAAAAATTATATTCTATAAAGTTTGTATCAATTACATAATCTATATACATATATATATATTTATTCATTTATACATTATTCTTTATTCTAGCAGATCTCATTTCATTCCACATGTTAATTTTATTCTTCATAATTCTTCGAATTTAGTCAGTTTACCAATCGAAGCAAAAAAGAACTGGCGAGTTATGTAAATGATTTAACCAGAAAAGAGAATGAATACGTAATGGATATTGCGAAGAAAGCAATGGAGTTTGAAAATGATTGAAAGTGTTAAAGGATGTTCCAATTTGGTTACAAATGATTGCACAATTGGCACACATATTTTTGTAGGCTTATTCATGTAGTTTATTTTTGCAATTCATTCAAGGAAAAAACGATGCAGCAAAATGCTGTGCCAAGTCTATTTTATTTGAATTGTTGGTTAAAAAGAAACCTATAAAAGAGAAATCTTGACTAGATTGTGATTGCAGTATGACACCTTACACAAAAGATGTATGGAAATGGGAAAAAGAGTTTTTCCATAATCCCACAATTCAACTATCTTGAATTTATGTCCAGATTTTACTACCGTGTTAAAACATACCCGATCTATAATAAATTTGAATTTCAATATCCAATTTAACATTTTGTGCGATTCCGGCAACAGATGCTGACGAGGCTTCCACCGTGGCACGTCGTTTTGTTTAAAAATGAAAATCTTTATGTGCTTATGTGTCAAAACGACGTAGTTTCATTCTTCTTCTTCATTTTATTCTTTTCCCATCTGCGAAGCTTTTTTTTTTTTTCCTCACTCAAGTCTCCCCCTTTTACGATTTTCTTAACGAAATCTTTCACCAATCGCTACACCTAAAGCGACCCAGATGCTAAATACTTGATTTCTCGTCTAGTATCTCCCTCATTACGATCTCAGCCCTCAAAAATCTCAGCTTTACGGTTTTCCACATCTGTATCAGCCGCCGAAAGTCTATACGGCCAGCTTCGGGGAGGCACGGCCAATCTAGAGAAGGAATTAGCCTCGGCTAAGGTGAAATTGGACTCCACTTCTATCAACGAGGTGATAAGAAGATGCCATCCAAATCAATTTCAATTGGGTCTTAGATTTTTCATATGGGCAGGAACTCAGTTCAGCCATAGACACAGTCTTTATATGTATAGCAAAGCTTGCGACTTTCTTAAGATTAGAGCAAACCCAGATTTGATTAAGGATGTTTGCTAATAAGGGAGATATGCAATGCTGGTAAGATCGATGAAGCTTGGAAGTTGGCTAAGGAGATGAATAAGCACGATTGTGTGCTTAACAGTGACGTATTATAGGATTCTAGAAGCAGTTTGCAAGTCTGGCTCTATGGAGACAGCATTAGAGTTGTTGGCAGAAATGGAGTTAGGTTTAATTTGGAAAAAAAAAATGAAACGAAGAAGAAGAATGAAACGGATTGACAAAAAAAAAAAAAGAATGAAACGACGTCGTTTTGACACACAAGCATAAGGATTTTCATTTTTAAACAAAACGACGTCGTCTAAGCCTCGGCAGCATCCGTTGACGGTGTTAGTCGATTTGTATGAAATCGCACAAAATGTTAAGTCGAATATTGAAATTCAAATTTATGACAGATCAGATATGTTTTAGCACCGTGGTAAAATCGGGACATAAATTCAACATAGTTGAATTGTAAGAGTATGAAAAAGTTTTTTTCCGACTATCGTGAATGTTGGAAAACAAATATGAGTCAAGTTCTAAAAATATATAGTTATATCTATGTCCATGGTCTTGGTGAACCACATAATAAATTATATAGTGGACACTGTGAATTAGGTCAGTGAAAATGAGGGATGGGGAAAATAGAGTAACATTGTAATGGATCTCTGAAGCAAAGTTGCTAAAATTATGCGTTTTTTTCTCGTTAAAAGTTGCTAAAATAGTTGTTGCCACTAGAGTGTGAACTCTTCTCGTTAAGCAGATTGCGATCAAAGATGATCACATTCACTAAAGCATTCTTATACATTATGATTGTATTTTAAGATAAAAATAATTACTTATGATAAACAAATATGTCACAAATTTCTTATATAATGATTGATAAACCCATTGGGCCTCAGGTTTAGGAATGTTCTTCGATTTGAAGAGAAATTGTTTATAAATAATCCCTCGAGACTGGGGATTCTATTTCGCGCCCTTCTCACTCATCTTCCCCAACGTCTCTGCTCTTTCTTCTCTCTCTCTCGTTCTACTCTGCGGCAATGGAGGAAATGGACGAAACGGAAACCGAATCACAGGTATTCTTCGATTACATTTTCTCTCAAAATTCGCGGTCTCTTCTAATTTCGCTGTTCGTCACCTGAGAGAGTGGGTGTTGTGCCGATTGTGATCGATCTGCGAAATTTTGAAATCTAGCTTCGGTAATTTAGGGATTCGACAATAAAAACCTCGGATCTATTTTGGAATCGTTGTAAATCGATATCAAATAGTATAGACTTTGATAAACCCTAGCTTTTCCCGTTTTAACCTTAGATTAGTTAAAGGAACTAATTGGATCTAGTTGTTGCGTCGATTTGATCGCAGAAACACTTATTTCTGAGAACCTGTGCATTCACACAGTTTGCACACCTCAGAATCAATCTTACTTAACTCTTGCTGCGATTTGAATGTACCAATTTTGTTTTCAATGCAATGCAGGTTTATATGGCTTGCATTCAGCACGGTCGGCGGTTAGTAATTGACTTAAACATCTTGTTTTGAATGCATCTGTGAACATTTTTTTCGAGACTTTAACAATTTCTTAATTACAAGTGAACAAGAGCATATGAGTGAATGCTTATGTATTTCAGTGGATTTTCCTGTTACCTGGTGGTTGTTAGATGGACAAGCTCATATCCTTCTCTTTATGTAGTTTTAGTAAGGATCAGTATCTAACTTAAACATTCTTTTCCCAGAGTTGGAGTTTCTTACTACGACTGTAGTGAACGCAAGCTTCATGTGCTAGAAGTTTGGGAGGAAGATTGCTCAGACTTTACCTTGATTAATATGGGTATAAATTCTCAGTATGAAACAGAATGGAATCTTTACATGTAGAGTTTCCTTAAATTGCTGTACCACAGTTCTAACTAAGCTTGGTCAAGCGAGTTCTTGATTTACAACTACTTTGCAGCACTTTTGTTCTGCTACACTGTCCCTACCACATTAGTTTTTTGATCGCTTCATTTTTCTTGGTTATATATCTTCAGTAAAATATCAAGCGAAGCCATCGATCATTTACACAAGCACCAAAAGTGAAGAATCCTTTGTATCTGCTTTGCAGCAGAGTGGTATGGCGCTATGTATTTTGTTGAATTGTGAGCCGTTAAGTCTGTGGTCTTGCATAATTTCATTGTTTCTGCAGATGGAACTGACGAGAATACCATGGTGCGACTGGTAAAGAGCTCAACATTCAGCTACGAGCAAGCGTGGCACAGGTACAGAAAGTGTAATCAACTCTATTTTCCTCTTTATGTGTGTGGTTTTGATTAGTTAGATAAACTAAAAATGTAATAGCTTTCTTGACTCCTGATATATTTTATCTGTTGTTTTACACTTATTCTTATCCCAATATTGTGTAGACTGGTATATCTCCGAGTAACAGGAATGGATGATGGGTTGAATATCAAAGAAAGGATTTGTTATGTAAGTTACAGCAAGGGAAATGTTAATCCCTTTTTACTATGGATTCTCTTGTATACCACTATATAACATACTCATTTGGTTACTGTAGCATGATGTTGGAATCTTAATTGTAATGTAGAATCTATTGATAGTGACAAGGAAATAATTTGACATCGTAGCTATTAGCTAACTAGCTGTGGTCATTAACACATTTCCAGTAATTTCTCTTTCTAAAGAAAGATAAACCTAGCTGTTGGTCTTTCAACTAATTGAGTAATTGGTAATACAATTCATTTATTTTGTTTGAAGTTTCTTCATTTTCTTGTAAATTGCAGCTGAGTTCGATGATGGATGTGGGCAGTGAAGTCCAAATTCGTGTTAGTGGGGGTCTTCTTGCTATATTAGAAAGTGAACGAATTGTAGAAACTTTGGAACAAAATGAATCTGGGACTGCGTCAATTGCAATTGATTCAGTCATGGAAGTACCATTGTATCCTCCAATTTATCTGTTCTGTTTCTTTTGTCTTGATGAAACATACTTTCCTGAATTTTTGGGATGATAATGCTGCTTGCAAGTCCTTTACAAATTTTCAACAGGAACAAGTTTCTTAAACTTGATGCGGCTGCTCACGAGGCTCTGCAGATATTTCAAACAGATAAACATCCAAGTCATATGGGCATTGGCCGGGCAAAAGAAGGGTAAATAACTAAATGGCTTAGTTCAATTGTGGAACATTACTCTTTTTTTTTCTACTTTGACTTATGAATAATCTTCACTGAATCTTTGAAATGAAGGTTCTCGGTGTTTGGGGTGATGAATAAGGTTTGCTTTCCTTGCATTGGTTCATTCTGGTTGATGCTGCTTGGATATGATTTAACTTACCTGGCATATTTCAGTGTGCCACGCCAATGGGTAGACGCCTTTTAAGGTAATAAATGAGAATGATAGATATATACAAACTGTTCTGAAGCTACTGATCTAATTTTACGGTATCGGTTATCGGTTTCCTTCTCTCTATTTCAGAAGCTGGTTTATGAGGCCAATTCTAGATCTTGAAGTGTTAGATCGCCGTCTCAATGCTGTATCCTTTTGCTTTCTTGATATCTTATGAAGGACTTTGCCTTATGTCAAGCAGAATAGGAGTTAACAATCAACAGGCAATAAGAGAAACCAATAGATTAAACTTTATGTCTGCTTTCTGTATACGCAAAAAAATAACCAATCTTCATTTCTTCTGAATGAGAAAAAACAGTTCGATCATTAATTGACAGGGGGTGCCTTTCACTGATGTTCTGAGAGGTTTCTTTTGACTGTATGAGATTTCCTTTTTCATTTCTTCAGTAGAGCTGATGACATCATTGCGGGAGACACTGAAATCTGTGAAGGACATTTCACATCTGCTCAAGGTACGTAGGTACCGTTAATGTATATATCATAGCATGCCTATCCCCTTTAGCCATAATATCATAGCATGCCTATCCCCTTTAGCCATAAGAGCCTGTGAAGGAAATTTAGAATTAGAAATTAATGGCACAGAGAAAATTTTCCATAAAGTTTTTGGTGTATTTGTTAATTGTTAATCGGTTGGTATAAATAGTGTTATATGGGCATATTCTGATCAGACAGAGAACGTGTATATATTGCTAATTTCTGTAGATTCCATTTTTGTTTTGCTAACACTTTTGTTTTTGCTGGATATGGCATTCTTATGTTAAAACAAGAAATTCAACTCCCCGACGTCCCTTTTTACTAGTAACGACTGGACAGCTTTTCTGAAGGTAAATTCTCTTCTTTCACTGTACGATCATCTTTTATATGGCCCTTATCCCCTCTCACTGTTTAATTGCAGGCCTTTCTTATATTATTTTTCTTTTTTACACTTTCACCACTCTCTCTTCATTAGTTTCCTTAAAAAGCAAATTCTGTTATCAGAGTTCCTTTGAAGTCTTTGCGAGCAGACCCTAGCAGCAATTTAATATAGAGTCCTACAAAACTAGTCTCCCAAGTCTCAATATAATGTTATCTCATTCTGTACATCAGAGTATAAGTGCCATCTTGCACGTGAATACGATATTTGAAGTTGGAGTTTCAGAAAGTCTGAGAGAGCATATGAGACGCTTCAACTTGGACATTATTGAGAAGGTTACATATGTTTTATCATCCAGCTTATGAAGCTTCAAATGCTATTATCCAACTCTTTGATCCACTTTCGTGGTGCTAAGTTCTCTTGTCATGTTGCAGGCCGGCTTATGTATCAGCACAGAGCTAGATTATGTATATGAATTGGTCAGTTGATTTTACATTCCGTTTCTTCCATTCCGTTATAATCCATACTTACCTCTACAAAAGGATGGATCTTGATGCTTTCAAAATTGAGGTCTTAACATCTCTCTTTTCCTTTCCTTAGAAATATAAGACCATAATGGAATGTTTATATTGTTTAACACGGGGAATGGGGCCGTTCATTTGCAAACTTTTTGAGTGGCTAAAAGAAGCTAAGCTAAGATTTATTATGTAAAGTCACAATTCAAGGTTATTCATAAGTTGGATACCCCAACATTTGAGAAACTGGTTTAAACAAATTCAGCAGGCCTTTGAGTGAGAGATGTGTAGGATATGTAAAACGATTATGACTACAATTTCAGTAACAACAGACTTAACTCCACAGGTCATTGGAGTCATTGATGTAACTAGAAGTAAAGAGAGGGGTTATCAAACATTGGTGAAAGAAGGATTCTGTGCTGAGGTTATCATAGAAGTCATTTTGTTCAGGTTGTCATACCACTAATCTTTTTTGATAGTAACTCATTTCTTATTTGACCAGTTGGATGAGCTGAGGCAAATATACGAGGAGTTGCCAGAGTTTCTGCAGGAGGTTTTTTCTATGTGATAAGTTCCCTTAATTGATAAATGAGGATAAATCGGCATCTCACCTGGATGATTCCAATTACTGACAGGTTTCAGCGATGGAGTTAGAACACTTTCCTCATCTGCATAAGGATAAGCTCCCTCCTTGTATCGTCTATATTCAACAAATTGGTGGGTCTGCAGTTTCACGTTTTAGTTTTCACATAAGTTCTATACAGTGTTATATACTTAAAGGTTTAACTAGGAAGATTTTTAAACATAATTACCTTTTAGAATTTAATCTCATTCCTAAGAAAGGTGAGATTCAGTTGCACGAATTCATGTTTTAGAACCACCATGTTCTGGAATTAGCAGCTCAACTATGGTGTCTATGCTTCTTGGTTGCTGAATATCCTTTCACTTTATGATACGTATTTAACTATTTCTTCACACTTTGTTTGTTTCTGTAAATGAATATATAGTTTCTCTTTTGATTTATCTGTTCTGCAGGGTACCTCATGTGTAGCTTTGGAGAAAAGCTTGATGAAACTGCACTTGACAGGCTTACTGAATTTGAATTTGCGGTACAATGTGTTTGTGTTACAAATCTTAACACCATACTCTGGATGCTATGCATATATGTCATAATGAAACAGAAGTTTTAATCTACAAATCTCTCTTGTGATTAGTTTTCCGATATGGATGGAGAGACTCAGCAATTCTTTTATCATACCCCGAAGACACGAGAGTTAGACAACCTTCTTGGAGATATCTACCACAAAATTCTAGGTATGTTCTTCTTGTTGGTTTATATTTTGCATGGCGTATCCTTCTTGAGTATCTTGATGTAGTATCTTGTTTTACAAAAACATTTTGCTGACAGATATGGAAAGGGCGATTATTAGGGACTTGCTATCACACACTCTTTTATTCTCGGCTCACCTGCTGAAGGCAGTTAACTTTGTTGCAGAACTTGATTGGTATTTAATATTTCAAAAGCTACGGATATCCCTTTCCATTTCTAGTTTCTCCTCTTAAAGAAAAGCAACGTTCCTATTACTTAATTAGCTACTTATGAGTAATGACTAAAAACTATTCATTCTTCTTGGCTTTTCTAGCATTTTATCGTTGGCTTCTGTAGCCCATCAGAATAACTACGTAAGGCCTGTGCTGACAGTAGAATCATTGCTTGATATTCAAAATGGAAGGTGAAGTTAACTCTATCAGCTGCATTTATATCTTCTTGTTGCATATACATAAACTCCTAACAACAAATTATATCCTTAATATCTATACTGGTGGGCAGGCATGTTTTGCAGGAAATGGCTGTGGATACATTTATCCCGAACAACACTGAAATCAATGATAATGGTGAGCTGATTGTTGATTAAATTCTTTTGAGAATTTAGGTGTGCATTAAAAACTTAACTTGTGAACTTGTCTTTGTTCATACCTGATTGCAAGCTTGTTTGTCCCAGGCCGAATTCATATAATTACCGGTCCTAATTACTCAGGAAAAAGCATATATGTTAAGCAGGTCGGCTTTACTATTCTAAGTCTTGTTTCTTTTCATCCAACCAAAGTATACTTCACCATCATGAATTGACTACTCAAGTCGAGCATTTCTTCTGTCTTGCTATTTGTAGGTGGCTTTAATTGTTTTCCTATCCCATATCGGAAGCTTTGTACCAGCAGATGCAGCAACTGTTGGTTTAACTGACAGGTCGAACGTCCTGCATTCTGATCCTTCTACAGTCACTTCTTTATGTATATATTTCGTTACTAAGATTAGTTGTACAACAACAGGATCTTTTGTGCAATGGGAAGCAAGTTCATGACCGCAGAACAATCTACATTTATGATAGATCTGCATCAAGTAGGAATGATGCTCAGGTATTCCAAACTGCTTCTATCTTAGCTTGATTACAAGCAGCTCCACTACTGATAGGCCCTTTGAGCCGGTCTCAATCGCTTTAGTCAGTTAGTGACTTCCAGTTCACGAGCTCCATTATTTTAAGTTCATGGGGACCCAGGATTGGAAATATCAATCAGATTCACATGTGGACGAAACCAATATGTGTATTGTTAATTACTTGTGATCATGTACCTAATAACTGTGATTGGTTTAAATTGTTTAGGCAGGCAACTTCAAGATCTCTGTGTCTCATAGACGAGTTTGGTAAAGGCACTCTTACAGAAGGTACAGATTTCTCCGCTCTCTGCACTGCATAAAAGGCATATGTTTGTGAAAACTTCTCCCTTACCTACACTTTTACTTAAAGCACAGATGGTATTGGCTTGCTTGGTGGGACAATTAGTCACTTTGCTACATGTAATGAGCCACCAAGGGTATTATAACGTTCTCTTTGTCTTTCCATAAAAAGCTTATATGTACTCTTGGAACCCTAATGTAGCCTGTTACATGACATGGAGTAGTTTTGGATGCTTTCAGGTTCTAGTATGCACCCACCTGACTGAACTACTTAACGAGAGCTGTTTGCCCGTTGTATGTTCTCCGAATAAATTGCCAAATAACTTCTCATATTTCAGGTTTCATACCTAAAGATTTTTTCTTTCTTTTACTTCAGTCTGAGAAGATTATGTTCTATACAATGAGCGTTCTAAGGCCAGACACGGAATCTGCAAACATGGAAGAAATCGTTTTTCTTTATCGGTATGAAGTCTCAGCGACTAGCATTCTATCTAATTTGTGTACATTCTTAAGACTTCGGTATTTTAGGAAATGGTTTTTGCTTGCAGGTTAATTCCGGGACAAACTTTGCTGAGCTACGGTGAGCATTTTCATCCTTTGCATTATTGTCTACATGGTTAGTTTCTCGTGTATGCACCAAATTTCATCACATCTATTTATGTAATGCAGGTCTGCATTGTGCACTACTCGCTGGTACATAGGAAAATTACAAATTTCTAGCCCTAATCAAAGAATCACAACTGTTGATGGATCTTTTTCCTATTGTGGATTATAGAGTAACAAAAGGAAAATTTCCACTATTATGCAAGGTGTCCCGGAGGAAGTCGTGAAGAGAGCAGCCATCTTGTTGGACGCCTTTGAGAGTAACAACAACGTTGACAAACTAAGCCTTGACAAAATATCGTCTCAAGATCAAGCATTCAAGGTCTTTTTGCTCTCTCACCTACACTCTCTACACAAACTTACCCCTTATCTTCTCTCCTCACCAAAATTTTACTGCTACCGAACAAAACTCGCAGGAAGCTGTTGACAAGTTTCTGGCATTTGACATCAGTAAGGGTGACATCCGTGCCATCTTTCAAGACATGTTTACTTCTTAAACCCTAGTTATATCATCTTTTAACGCATCACAAGAACTCTTAAGGCTGAATGAGCATGACAAATACTATTTAGGATGCAGGGCCATTGTTGTGAAAGTCTTCTTATGATGTATGTTAGTTCAACCTTGTATAAGCAGAAGCTGTTTATCCAATATGATTTTTTAAGTCCAAAAGGTGGTTAAATGTTAAGTGTACCATATGGAGATCCCCAAATTATGTTTGTAATCAATTAGTTTGATTTTAATATGAAAATATGAGCATAGAATAGCAGTGTATGCTCCTTTGCTATAAGGAGAATACCATATGCATAAAAACATTATGTGATAGACTAAAGAGAAGTTGAAAAGCAGTGTACGGGTGAAAACAGAGAAATCATCTTTAATAAAATATCATACCCTGAAGACATAGTCTCGCCCTCCACTGGTTTGTAAACCATCCGGAGTTGGATGAGGAGCTAAACAGTAGACGCCACTCAAGATAAGATCTGATAACCTATCGATTCCAAATTCCCAAAACAGATTTACACACAAATTGTGAAAAAATCAAACTAATTGATTACAAAAGCGAATTAAATGCAGTAAGATAACCTTGAATCTAATTGGAAAAACAAAACTTAGCAGCTAAAGCTCTCATAAGTGTAGATTTAAAGCTATCCACATCAGTTCCTCTAAAAGGAGTTATTTGCAACTCAGAGCATAGAACCAAGACTGTGTATGAGTCCAGACATTTGAGGATGTCCGGGTCTCTATCATAATCCTAATTTCCCAAAAAAAGAAAAGAAATGAAGTCAGATTCATGCCTCTGGACTTGAAACTTAATAACGTTTGCAAGTAACAACAAGAAACATAAACTTGTCTTCACCTTTTCAGTTACCACAATGATAGGCTTGGAATTAGATTTGTGCTCTAGTCCCTTTGCTCTCCTCCTCATAGTTTCGACATCCTGCACTTATCATTATGATATTGATCAAAGCCAATTTGATTGAGTAAAAATAATCTGTGTATATCCACGTTATGGCACTGAAATAAATAGGGAATAACACATAAAATAGCTGTGAAAGTAGCATTGTACCTGCGCTTCAAATAAATGATGATCACTGAAATCAAGTCTATCAACATAACGTGCTCCTGTCTGTCAAACGTATAACCCACTAGTTAGAAACTTAGCATAGCAAAAACTGAATCTTTGTAACAAAATCCAGTGACCATAAAACTACCGAATAGCACAAAACAACTTACCATCACGATGCTCTTGACAAATGCGTCAGCGGATCCAATTGCGGAAACACATAGCACAGAGGCACAGTGCAATGCTTCTAAAGCTACATGTGACCTAGCATTTTTAACATCGATCAAGTATTTGGGCACCATGTCGGAGTAAAAAATCGGGATCGATTTCTTGAATCCTTGTATCATGTTCTCAATATCTCTGAGGCTTTGTTTAGTTACCTGAATGATCCAAAACAACTAACCTCAATAATCATCATCAAAAGAAGGGGAAATAAACAAACGGAAACAGACTTGTCAGCGCACCAAGTTCACGTGGTGTACTACAACAATATCTGCCCGCTCAAGGGCTACAAGAGGTTCTCGTAAGGGACCAAGGGGAACTAAATGACCATTTCCCCACGGATTCAGCCCGTTAAGCATCACAATCTCGAGATCACGACATAAACTCCAATGCTATCTACCAAACAAGAGAGCTAAGTCTTGAAAAGTGCAGTAGACAGCCAAAAAGAAGGTGAAAATCTCATATTCATTTGGCCAATAAAGCTACAATTTGTATAAATAAGCTGCAGAATATACCTGCATCCCATCATCTAGAATAACTGCTCCAATTTTCTGCGAAATGGTCATGGCTTCTGCTCTTTCATGGAGAAAGGATTGATCAAAGAATGTCCTTATACTAGAAGGATTTACACAGCCATACTTTTCCAAAAACCAAGCAGCAGTAGATGCTCGGTTTGCACCAATGCCAATCTTTGCCGGTCCACCTCGAAGATGTCTTTCAAGCATTTTGGCTTCATCTCCACCAGCATAACCCTACAGTGAAAGACAATATATTAGTCTAGACTTCACATGCTAATGGCAATTTGCAGAGTCCGAGTTCACAAGCAAACTCTCCAAATTCAATGGTAACTAGCTTTATCTTCAATCAAACACACTTACTACATTAATCAGACCAATGTTCAGTCAAATTTAAAAATTCGAAGTAATATAATAGTTAGAAGAATGGGAATTACACGAGTGAGAATAAGTGGTGAAACTCCAGAATCAACGAGGAATTGAGAAATGTATTCCACCATTGGCGTCTTCCCATTACCTCCCCAGCTCAGATTCCCAACGCTGATCACCGGAATCGGTAATCTTCATCCCCCAGGATCAAATTGACTCCAGATATGTTATTATCAAATCGATAAAACCATAATTCAATTGATCGAGTGAGAAAACTCACCGGTGTTTCTGTACCAATGAGAAGCGGTAGAGAGAGCGGCGGATTTGGAGAGCGACTCCGTATAGAGAAGAAGCGAGTGTGAGGAAGGGAACGAGAGAGCGGTGAAGAGCAGGGGAATTAGTATGGTCTCGCGTGTAGGCGATTTCGTTCACCACCTTCCGCAGCTTCTCCATGGACTGATTACTCTGCAACTACGAGACTCTTGACTATGGGAGTCGCTAATAAACCGAAGCTGTTCGTGAACCAAGACGATATATAAATCCCGGTAAACCGTTTTTTTTTCCCTTTCAGTTAGGGAAGACATCTGACTATGGGATTACTCGTTCACCGGTGTTTCTGTACCAATTGATCGACTACGAATTTTTTAATAACGGTTTTTGGATTCGGTTCGGATGTTTTAGGTCGGATTCGGTTCGATTCGGGAACAATTTGTGGCTATGTTAAAAGACAGTAAAAAACTTATTATGGCGGAAAAAAGAGGTTTAGGTTTTTTGAACTTGACATAAAACTCGAACGGTACGATCCCTCCGTCACTCCAGAATGAAATGTCAAATGGTATGCTATTTATCATGCTCACAAATATTAGAAATAATTTGTAAAATATTTATAGATAAAATTAAATGAACAAGATATGATGTAAACTCGTTCTCTTCTTCGGTCTGATTCCCACTAAAAACTATTTTATTCTAATTTGCTAAGTCATGTGTTATGATTTTTAGTCCATGGTTTCATTTTTTTAAGACTGGGTATTTTTAAAACTTATGTAACATGTTTTGTGTTTATATGTCACATGTATGAACACCATATGAACCAAAGTTTTTTGCAACTAGGCATAAAAAAACTTCTAAGTGCAAGATCAGTAGCAGCACAAATGGGATGTTTGAAGTAAGGTTGAGGGGAGACACTCACAGAGTTTGCTTAAAGAGGATGACTTGTACCTGCAAGAAGTATCAAATATGTGGAATTCCCTGTGAGCATGCATATGGAGTGATTTTGGACAAGAAGCTTACTGCTGAAAACTATGTGTGTCAATGGTTCTGTATTGCCATGTGGAAGAGGAATTACACATAAGGTTTTGTTCCACAGAAAGGTGCACGGTTTTGGCCTTCAACAGAAAGTCATAATGTGCATGTACCACCTGAGCCAGTACAACTATAAAGGAAGAAGATCACTAAGGTAGACAAGAAGAGGAAGAAAGATGTTAATGAGTCTCCTAGAAAGAAGCAACCAAAACAGAAGAAACGAATAATGCATTGTGGAATTTGTGGTTCAGTTGAGCATAATTGTAGGTTCCACAAGAATAAGAATCCAACACAAGTTTGTAATTATAGTCTCTTATGTGTGTTCTGTTTTTTTTTTAATTATGATTCTCATGTTTTTTTTTTGTTGTAAGCTTCTCAAGGTTGTATCACTCAAAAGAACTAAAGTGGGAATGAAGGAGAAGTAAGACTCATGTAGGAATGAAGTATGGAAGGAGAAGGACAAGTAGAACTAATTTGTGACGGGTCTGTTTTTTATGTATGGTCACTAATGTGTCTTCTGAACCTTGTTTTGGCTTTGTATGGTCTTTCGAACCTTGTCAATCGGCTATGTATGGTCTTCTGAACCTTGTTTTGGTTTCATAAATTTTGTTATAAGACCTTGTCCATCGAATTTTTGTTGTTCAATCAAAAACCTTTCAGTCTCATTACAAGAATCAAAAACCTCATTACCATAACACTAATAAGTACAAGACAAGATCACATTACTAGTACAAGACAAGACAATGCAAATACCATAACACTAACAGGTACAAGACAGACCATAACACTAACAAGAAGAAAATACAATGATCAACCAAAAGTCTTTCATTGATAAGAGAATCCATTACAAAGAAAGGATCACTACTAGCTTAACGAGACCAAACATGATCATACAACCAAAAACTACAACAATCATCGTTTTTTTCATCCTTGAATTGAATTCGAACTTAGGCTTCGAACAAAACATCTTCCACCCTCTCAAAAGTCTAGCTTCATTTACATATTCTCAAAAAATATCTTCTAGTGCTTCATGTCTATGTTGTAAGCTCTTTGATGTCTTTTTGTAGTCTCTCAGTTTTGTAAAGCCAATGTTGTTACCTCATCCAACAATGCCTCATCAATCCACTTAAAAGTGTGGTTATCATTCATAAGCTACAATGATGAAGTATACACAACAATGAGAACGCCCACAACTCTCACTCGAAGCTCCCGAGACGTTGCTCTTGATTTCAGAAGATGATGATTTTAGGGTTCTTAAATTCTAGAATTTGGGGATTTTTAAGGGGGTTATAAAATTCTTCGGTCGGGTCGGGTTTAAAAGGTTAGGTGGGTTTTAAAATTGGTCTCATATCGGGTTTGAGTGGTTTTCTATCGAGTTTAGTTCGTAAACCGATTAAACTTAGATATAAGAAGAAATATGTGAAAAGTACATATTCAGAAAGATATAGGTTGTGAAGAGTTTTTTAGGAACATCTGGTACGTAGTCATAAATTGAGCTCTATCTGGTACAATGTCATACTTCTTGTCAAAACATAAATTGTTTTCCCTTTCACTGAATTGCAGTCTTTCGGTTTTTTAAACAATGACCTTTTCCTCTTGTTGTTTAAAATAAAGGAAATCTTACAAAAAATGCCATAAGTTGAAAAAACCTTTCCAAAAATGCCATATTTTCCACCACCCTCGAGAAATGCCAAAATACATTGTACATCTGAGGAAAAAAGACAAATTTACCCCTGAATAAAATTGAACAATAGGAATGGATTCGATGGCCTGTAGCAACAACGAAGAGTAACAGAGCGAAGAGAATTTTTTTTTAAAAATGATCGGTTGCCATTTTTGAAACACAACAAATGCGAACGGAAATTGGAAGGCGAGTGTTTTCTGTGTTGACGACAGGTTGAAGCAAATCTAGAAGATATTTGAGTGTTTGGCAGAAACTATTCATACACAATAAAAGTCGATTCCAAAATTGGCTAATGGCAGGCGGCGAGTCGGGATCGGTAGAGGGAACATGACTGCAAAGAGAAGAAATAGCAGAGAAAAATACTGTGGGGAATGGAAATCATGGCAGCCACCGTTTCTGTGTTTTGATCTTTGACCGAGTAGTTTCGCTTTTTGATATTTAGTGGCTTATGCTTTTCTTCTATGATTGAATCGTTTTAAATTTTTAATCGTCTTCTTGTTGTCCTGCTTCGTTGATTTGTTAACTTGGATTTGAGTTTTTTTTTTCGTCATACGTTTTGGTGTTGGAATCTCTATTTGAGTTGATATCATAAAAGCGTCAATTTGTTTTAATTGTGTTTTTATCTGCCATGATTGTTTGGTTGTACGTTTCTTCGAGGTTTTCCTTTATTGATGAAGAATATGTGACATTCGATTCTCTGGTCTCTAAAGCCTGATCTAAAAAAGTCAACCCTAACGACGGTTCGAAACGGAAAGGTCACGGTGGAGAGAAGCAGGGGAAAGAGTGAGCGGTGATTGAAGAAGAAGGTTTGTTAGATGATGGTGCGGTGGTGTTCCTCGTCGGTGCTACGTTTTGGCTTCTATCGTCGGATTTTGGTGGACATAAAAATGTCTACCGCGAACAACGTGATGTCTACCGTGGATATTCTGATGCCCATCGTGGACATTGTGATGTCCAACGTGGACATAAAAAAGATTGTGGACATAAATTTGCTCGTGGACATAACTTAAGTTGTGGACATAAATTAGTTTGTGGAGATAATTAGTTTCGTATACATAAACTATAAGGACATAAACTACATTTGTCATTGATGCGTTTAAATATTCAAAAATATTACTACTCATAACATTATATATTAGTGGGGGGACGAACTATTAGAGCTGTCAATTAGGGTCTAAGCCCGCGGGCTGTAACTCAATCCGCTATGCAATAAAGCAGTTTAGAGCCTTAAAATTGGTGTTCGCGGTCTGGCAGATTGGGCCCGTTGCGGTCTGCAAGTTCTAATGGGTTGGGTCGGGCGGTTTTGCGGGCTAAACCGCGGTCGAAATGAAATATCTAAATTCTAAGGTATATATATTTTTTTTACTAACATTTATATGAAAACATTGACAAGTTTCAGAAAGATGGATTAAGTCTTACATTAGTAATTCATATACTGTTTTATGTTGTTACTTTTCTCAGGTGCAAGAAAACTATTAACAGGAAAAGCCTTGGTTTTTTCTCTAGCCCCAAGATTTTTAAGCTCCAATTTCTACACGTTTCTAAATTTTCATTTATAATTTTTAGTTAAATTTCAATCAATTATTATTTTGAATTATAATTTTATCTTTGAAATGGAACGGAGAGATTGAATATTTTTACTTATTGAGACGAGTTAGCTTCTATTATAGATTCCAGATTTAAT
Source organism: Boechera divaricarpa (assembly GCA_026770425.1). NCBI lineage: Eukaryota > Viridiplantae > Streptophyta > Magnoliopsida > Brassicales > Brassicaceae > Boechera > Boechera divaricarpa. The sequence goes on from CM049184.1 coordinate 9,950,408, forward strand.
TGTTAAACTGTATTGGTGCATATATAGTTTGTGTATGCTTGTTTATATGATCTTTATTTATTTATGACTTATGTATGAAATGATCACGGGCTGGCCCGCAATATCCGCGGATGTTAAGCGGTTTGGGTTAGGGCTTTTATTTTTGTATTCGCGGTACTAAACGGGCTGGCCCGCTAAATCCGCTGAATGAACAAATCCGCTGTGGGCTGGGCTAAATAGACGCGGACTAGCCTTAATTGACAGTTCTACGAACTATGCCTTAACGAAAGACCTTAAAATGTATTTGGTGGACAAAAAACATACACGTAGACATAACAAATAAAATCGATGGACATAACAATGTCTATCGGGAACAACATGATGTCTACCGTGGACAAAATAATTTACACCGTGGACATTATCATGTCCATTGTGGACATAGAACATACACGTAGACATAACAAATAAACTCGGTAGACATAACAATGTCTATCGCGAACAACATGATGTCTACATATTAACCACCGTAACGTTGTAATGTCCACGAAACAATGTGATGTCCACGAAAATGATGTCCATGAAAATGATGTCCACAAACATTGTTATGTCTACGAGAGACAATGTTTTGTCCACCGTAACGTTGTAATGTCAACGAAACAATGTGATGTCCACAAAAATGATGTCCACATTCATTGTTATGTCCACCGCAGGTTTGGTTAAAAGAACAGTCTCACCTTCATTACAATTCTACATATTAACCACCTTAACGTTGTAATGTCCACGAAAAGGATGTCCACATACATTGTTATGTTCACATGAGGTAATGTTTTGTCCACCGTAACGTTGTAATGTCCACGAAAATGATGTCCACAGACATTGTTATGTCTACCGGAGACATTGTTTTGTCCACCGTAACATTGTAATGTCCATGATCTAGGATTTTATGTCCACGACAAAAGATGTTACCTCCACTAGGCATTCTAAGCCATTTGAATGAAGTGGGTGACTTAATAAGATTCAATTAACAGAGGCAGGAGACATGACAACAATTTTTAATTCAACTCGCAAATCGTAATCTAACATTGAAAAATCTGAAACATAGACTATGAAAATCTTAGTGTGATTCAATTAACAGATGCAGAAAAATCACATACATTTTCTAACCAAATACGCTCCGTTGGAACTGTCTTCCTGAGCATGAAGCCGCGAAAACTTTGCTACGTGCTCCATCCTTGGACTATTAGATTCATCGGCACATACTCCATAAGACAGTTTTGTAAAACAAGCCAGCAGTTCTGTTATTCAAACACATCCATGGCAAATAGCACCATTCAAATCAAAACTAATTGGTGAAGTCACTCGAATGGAGAAGACATATTAAAACAACCGCATGATTATTGCGTCGACGTTAATTTTAAGAAGAAACCATAGCTTATAATTCCTCAATTCCAAAACAGCACCATGGAGAATTACAGAAAACAAGCCAAAGAGACCAACATTTTTTTCTAGGTCATTGTTTTCTCTAGACCAAACATGTTTTTGTTTTTATCTGAATTGTCTAATACAAGATGGTTCCTTGAACTCTTCAAACACTCTTGACTCTAAGCTGAAACAATACAAAGGAAACCACATTAAAAATCAATCCAAACTCAAAACTTAATCAAAAATTTTATAAAAGAAAAACCCTAAACATATAGATCCACAAACAAACGAATGAAGAAGAATGACACCAAAATCATAATGAACATCAAGATAAACTACCAAATATCTATATTTTGTTTTTACATAGTAAAACATTTTATGAGCCGCCACCAAGTCTTGAAACCCAATACAAAAACAGAATTGAAAGCTCAAATTTTGGATAACAAGAAGAATGCCACCAAACACATGGTTCATCAATATTGCAAGATAAATATGATTTAGAAAATCTAATGAACTAAACATTCACAAAGGTGAATAATCATAGCAATGCAGTGATATGTAACGTCTACCATATAAAATCTTCACACTAAATCTCCATATTTTATGAGCCCTTAAATCATGAATCCAGTGAAGCGCAGAAATATACATCACAATATCTAAACAAACTATAGGAATCTAACATAGACTCGAAACTACTAAAATTGATCCAAACAATGTTAACAAAAGGCAAGAGAGACATACTCCTTTTCGAGAACGAGGACGAGGAGCTAATTCGCGTCTGGTGACAACATGTCCCTTGTTCAACCCAACACACAAAACGGTAGAATGAGAGATGCTAACCTTTAATTCACTATAAGAGATGCTAACCTGAAATAAGAAATTGATCCAATTTCATCTCAACAAAGCTACACCTAAGTGCAATAACTTCCACAATCAATTAAAAATTCCGTCTTTAATCAAAAGACCCATAGAAGAAATAATGAAAAGAAAAAAAAAATTCTGGGTCGGGAAGCTATTTGCAGGTAGAAGAGAAGACATATTTGGTTACCTGGGTCGAGTGAAGTCGCAGAGCCATTGAAGGTCGAGGCGAAGAAAGAAAGAGATGAGACATCGCCGTTATATTTAAAAAACGGTTGCTTTGATTTTCCAGAGTTTGTCCATTGAAGAAGAGGTTCTCTGTGAATAGAGAAGAGATGCCAAAAAAAAAAAAATTGAATTTAAAAATCAAATTGAAACTCCCGCCTGTTACTAAAACCTGAAATCAGCAAATGGACAGCCAAAAAACCGAGAGTAACGCTGATGTCAAATGGGAAAAAAACAAGGGTAAATCGGTCATTAAACAACCCAGCTACAGGATTTTTATGGCATAATTTGAAGTCAACACTGCATTTTGGCATTTTTCCAAGTCAACTAATTTTTTTTGGCATTTGTCGTAATTTTTTTTTAAAATGAACGTCATATGTATATGAAAAACGATCAAAACCACCCAATGGTATTGGAATTTTGCATAAAATATGCAAAATTCTACACTTGCGATCTCATGGATCAAATATAAATTTATAGTCAACGAATTTCATGATGATTTCGGACCAAATTGGATAACATATCAAATTATTGGGTATAAAAAATCTGTGCTAACCCGTGAACTAAGATCTCCTTCGGTTTGCATCTTTACAAATTGAAAAATACAAAATATCAATTACAAAGCTTCAAGAATTAAGTAATTGTATTAACCCTTTTGAAGTTTCGGGGTCTTGGAGCTTCGTAGGACACAAACACCACCGTCGCAGATGTAGTCTCCAGATCCAGAAGAGTCCTTTGCGAAACAGCTGAAAATATAAGACAAGAAACCCATCAGTCTCTGATTCTAGAGAAACTTTGTGATCACAGACACATGGGCTTTTCAAGTTTTCTGCATTGTATACATTGTCTGATATATAGAGAGAAACTCCAAGATTCATAAATCAGAGGTGGAGATTAAAAAATAGGAAGGAGTCAATGGCGGTGTGCCAAACAAATCAAAAACGTATGTTTTTTAAAGACTGAAATTGAAACACGTTGCTAATATGATCATGGACCACTAAGTCTTCCGAAAGAACACACGTTGCTGATGAAGTTGTTGGTTGCACTAATGTTAAACTAAGACAACGTATAGATATGTCAAAGAGAGCTTGTGTTCGCACTATCCTACCTGAGTCCTTAGAAGGAAACAATGGCTTCCTTTCTTCAATTCTTAGCCTTCTTCTTTGGCTGTCGTTTCTTTTTGGACTTCTTAAACCCACCTCCGGTCTCCTGTGGACAATCAAATTCAGTAAATTAGTTCATAGAGAAGGTTTATGTAGCATATTATTAGATAGTACCAACCAGCTTCAGTAGATGCTGACCTTTTTGTAACATCTATAAGCACTTTGACCTGAAAACTCCTGTCCGCTTTTAGAGATGTAAACCTACAAGAGCAAGAAAATTCGGAGACAACAAATTTTCAGACGTCCCTTTCTCTATGTGTTCTTTAACAAACAGTTTTCACACTTAAAAAGGTGTGTGCGTGTGTGTTTAACACATTCATCCCAGTCACATTCACTTTTCTATGTATTTTTAGAATCGTGGAAACAGAAACCTACCTTCCTTCCTTCTGGGGATGTGAACCAATGACCTGCAGAGCCACTGTTAGCTGATACACGCCTTTTCCCAGCATCCTTTGGAGCTGCAGATCTCGTTTTAGGATTTAACCAGCCTTCAGAAGTGTGTGCGCTCTCTTGGCCCTTTGAAACCTTTGACTTTGTCTGCCCTCTTCTGCAGCTTTTGCTGCTAGAGTCTCCAGTTTTAGAACTCCCTTTGCTGCCAAATTGATTCCTGCAATGGCATTCGAAAGATGTGTCAATGCCCGGAAAGCAGAAAATTGTAAGTATCAAAATAAGAAAGGGATTAGTAGTAACCTACATATAATCAACAAGGAACACCTTTGGCTGGCTCTCCCTATCATTGACAATTCCCAGCGGCAAGAAGTTTGGTAACCGCTGTCGAGCTAGATTCTGGATCCTTGGATCACTATGCAAGAAGAAATGATGAGATGGAGGAGAAGGGTGGGAAAAATCCAAGAATTGCCCAGTTTGCTGAAAGCCAGTCAAGTTATGATATCCGCTATTGCTACTACTTGCCACAGCACTGCTTTGTTTCTGAGCTGTGCTAATCGTCTTGATGGAGCTAAAATAGTCCTGACAAACATCATCCAAAGCTGGTGTTTGAATCTTGGAAATTGCTGGGGAAAAATCTTTCCACAGATCTTTAATACAGGGGATAGATCCAGATTCCTTTCTCTTTGGTTTACTTGGAACAGATAGGTTATCCTTTGAGGATGAATTATTTGTTTTAGTTACTCCACTTAAACCTCTGCTGGTGGATGGGTTGTCATCTTCAGAATCTGAATCTAGTAGCTGGAACCTTCGTAGAGGACTACGACTTGACATCTGAAACAACGATGCAACAGAACTAATCCCAGAGGCAGCAGATGCTGAAACATCCGACTGCTTTCTTTTTCCCCGAGAGATAGAAGGATGATTAGATAAAACCCTAGAACCATGAAGTGGCACCCTTGAGCTGCAACTAGAAAAATGACTCCTTGTTGATGCAGATGCATCTGCATGTAGCAACACAAGAGATATATCAAGATAAACCAGCAAAATATGGAAGAATAAATACATTACAAGCACCTGAGAGAATTTTGTTAAGCATCTATCCACTAAAGAAATCCAAAAGAAACCAGTTTGAGTGGAATGAAACTTAATAGATTTAAATTAATGTCCTTGTAAATGCCAAATTCTCAACCTGAAAGCTCCAAACCCACTCTACCTAGTACCTACAAGAGTCAACAACTGCAATCAAGTTTTTTTTATCTTTGAGCCACATCAAACTGATCCTGATATCCGAGGAGACCAGGGTTTGCACCAGCTTCCTAAATTCATCCGTTTTAAGTTCTCTATGATGGATGTTCTCTAAATATCAATGTATCTCCGATGCAAGAAGCCTAAGTTTCCAGTCTTTTCCCAATGCAATTCGAACAGAAACCCGAAGAGTGAAAAGGCTAATTAGCTGATTGACGTGTATAATAAGAGATCTAACAGTGCTCGATTCAATTCCAGCAGCCAAGTAAAACCCATTTTCGGAAAGAGAAAGCAAAAGCTCACAATGTAATTACCCGCGGGAAAATCCTCTGGAGATGAGAACTCCTCGATGTCATCATCCCGATCCTCCTTGCAACCTAACAACTCACTGGCCACGCTTCTATCATCTATCGCAGAACACTTGTCGGGATTAATTCCCCGTCGCAACCGCTTAAGAACCGGGCTTGTAAAATCTGGTTCAAGCTCCCGATCGGAATCTGAGACCGTAAGTCCCGGCTCGTCGTCGCCGTCACCGGGGGAGCTAGGGTTCTGATAGGAACTCGATTGGGGATCCGATGGAGCATCGAGATCAAACCCTAGCGAAAACGATGGTGGCTCAATTGAATCCATGAGAAAGAATTAGGGATTGGACTTGGAGAGGAAGAGTCTTCAAAGACATGGAATTGGCGCCTTGGTGTGCCAAAGAAGCTTGAGATTTCGTGAAATTTCCCCGCCACGCGCACAATCCACGATTTTAAAAAATTTCAAGTAAATCATATTAATCAAATTTCGTCGAAATCTTTAAATATATTTAATGATGAATTACAAAAGAATTAAAGAACCTTTTCATTTGGAAAGAAAAATCTGAATGGGCCGTGAAAAATTTCAAAGTTGGATATATCCCATAATTTAATTTGGTGAACGGGTTGCTAACCACGTTTATCTACTCCAACCGTAATCAACTAATCTTTTTTTATATATAACATCTGCTTTATTAGATTATATTAAGTGTGATCCACATAGAGGATTGAAGTGATACAAGACGGAACGTAAAAATAAGAAACAAAAGGGATGTCACGAGGAGTGGATTCTTTAACCAAACGATCTCCAGCTATATTACAACTTCTTGAGATCCATCTTATTTCAGCATCCTATATGGATTTCGTGACAAGCAATAAACCATTAGACTAATCATGATTATCAATTACACATTTTTTTAAAAACATGTTAAATAATTTGTAATTTTAAGATATGGTGATGATAAACAGAATAAATTATCTAAATCAATTGTGTTGTTTCTGACGAGTTACTATAGAGGAAAGATAGTTTAAAATGTTGTTGGGTTTCTTAGGCTTTGTGTTTTGTCATTATGTCGCTGATATTTGTTTTTAGTTGCTGCCGGTGTTGGGAATGTTTCCCAATGTCCTCGTTGATATAGTTTGTAATTTTCAAAATTTTGACGCTATTACATTTAAGTTTGTAATTGTCCTCTGCTACATGTTATTGTAATTCTAAGGACAATATTATAACATGGACACAAATGTCGTTTTACACACTTTTTCGTCAGAACAAATTTGCACAAACTTCCTATTTTATAAATGAGACATATTACAAACATAAGCAATATCATAAACATAAGCAGTACAAGCATAATACAATCATAACTAGAATCTATCTCGTGCTTATGCATGAGTTGAGGTTTTTATATATGGACATATTAAATTGATATTTTGAAAGTAATCCGAAAACTAAACACAAACATAAAAATATTAATATTTCTTAACATTAAATTAAAATTTAAATGGGGTGACATGAGAAGAAAAGTAATATATATTTAAGTATAAATTAGGTTGTTATCCTAAAAAAATATCGTTAAAATATAATTAAGTTTAAAATAAAATTAAATCAGGTTTTATAGCATTTATGATTTACTTAACAATATTTTTTAAAATCGTCGTTAAATCTGTAAGGGGATATTAACAAATCCGTTATATTTGGAATAAGAGAATATTAACAAATTCGATTTTCAAATCATAAAAGAAAACAATTTAAGCATTTAATATTCATCGTCGATAATCTATTTGGAATATTAACAAATCAATAAGAGAATATTAACAAATCCAATATTAATATAATAACTAATGACTAAAATATTAAAATTTGTTCTTTAAAATAATGGCAATGTGATGTAAATATTAACATTTTTAATGTTTATTTATAAATGTACTTTCCAAATAATATACAGGGGATATTTAGCTCAGCGTCTCGAGTTTTTTTCTTCACTATGATTCTTTTAATAGACGAAGAAAGTTAATAAATGAATAAGACAAATGATGGTTTTTTTGAAATAAGCCACTATATTGCTTTCACAAAATGATACGTTTAATGAACATATGCATCATCAATCTTAGAAAAGTAAGAAAATCTGTAAAATAAAAATGTTTTAACGTATACTAGGTGATGTATTTATGTCCGAGATAGAATTTAAAATAGGAAAAATTAGCTTCAGGGGCAAATTTTTTTTTTTACTGTATCACCAAAAATGTTACAATTTTGAATTTTTCCTAGCCATTATCCCGCTTCTTTTACTCAAGGTAATTTTGTCTTTTTGCCGTATGCTAAAATACACTTATTTGACATTTTTGACAAATTTTTTGATTTTATGACATTTTTGGTGATGCAGTGCTTCGGTTTTGGCACTCTAGAATATACCTCCTTTAAAATATGTTATTAAATATAAATCTATCTTTCTTTTAATTATATATAATATTTAAAGATTATATATATATTTTATATTGTAAACTTTCCTTATTATAATAATAATAATAATAGTTATATCATATATATATATATATATATGTTGCCTAAAAGAGATGAAATAATATAAATTTAGTAAGATAATGATATATTAGCATGATAGTATTGTATCGTAAACAAAAAATTATTTTATTAAAATGATTATCAATTAATATATATTGGAATGATCCTTTGCTTTTTGTATTTTGGTTTTGTTGGTCGACGTTCTCTTTTTTTTTTTACTTTTGTTTTACCTTGTTTGCGTAGAAGCTAAGGATTTTTCTCCCTTCTTTGTCATTTGCTCATGAGCATCTCGGTCCCACCAGTCACCACCCAATTTACCGTTTTTACTTTTTCTCTAACTTTCCATTTTTATAAAATATCTATTCTTCTCTAATTTTTGTTGGTTATATACTTTCACGATTTTGAATAACTGTATATTTCCACTCTTGGATCAAATATATTGCAAAAATAAAAATAAATAAACCAAATCCATAGTATAAAGCTATGGCCTAATAGTGTAAACCAAATCAACTTTTAGAAAGAAAACAAAAACATTGGACAAGACAACAAAAAAATTACCCTCTTATCCTTCTGAAATCTCGAGTAATACATTCATACAATCATAGGAGATGTGGCAAGGACAATTAGGCCATTTAGACACGTGTCGTCCGCGCGTTGCAAAATAGCCTATAAAGAATCCATTTCCCTTTTCTCACTGAATCTGAAAGAAAGCTCGGCAGAGATGGAAAAATGGGGGAGATTGTTGCTCGTAACATTATCTGTGTTAATCTTTGCTTCTGTGGCGGCAGATGATTACGTCCGACCAAAACCCCGTGAAACCTTGCAGTTTCCATGGAAACAAAAAACCTCTTCTCAACCCGAGCAGGTAAATTAAGGCTCCCTAGGCCTCCTCTGTTTACGAGATTCTTGTTTCCGAAAAATCATGTTTTTTATGGTCTGATCTCCGCCTATTCTTATTCTGCATGTGGGTCTCTGTTCGTTTTTATCCGAAAAATCTGATTTTTGGGTTAATACTTACTTCAGAGAATCCCAATTTCTCCTGTCCTGAAGTCCTTTACAATACTGTTTTCAAATGGATAAATCTGAGTGATTACTCTCTAGTCTTGACTACTTGGGATAAAAATGCCTTTTTTTCCTAAATGATTATTTATAACAATGGAGATGAATTTTTATATATGTTATTTCATTCTGAAGAAAAGATTGATGTTTGAGTTAAGTTATAGCTATGGAATGCATGATTCAATTGATATTGAACATCATCATAGGTTCTGTTTTCATATCGATTTGGGTCATGTTTCTTATACCGAGATTCATGCTTGCAGGTGCATATCTCATTGGCTGGAGATAAACATATGCGAGTGACTTGGGTTACGAGGGACAAATCTTCTCCCTCGTTTGTTGAATATGGAACATCTCCAGGAAAATACTCGTATCTTGGTCAAGGTGAAAGCACCTCCTACAGCTATATAATGTATAGATCAGGGCAGATACATCATACCGTCATCGGGCCATTGGAAGCGGATACTGTTTATTATTACCGTTGTGGCGGTGAAGGACCTGAGTTCCATCTGAAAACACCACCAGCTCAATTCCCAATTACTTTCGCTGTGGCTGGGGATCTTGGTCAAACCGGTTGGACCAAGTCGACTCTAGATCATATCGATCAATGCAAATACGCTGTGAATCTACTTCCCGGAGATCTTTCTTATGCTGACTATATGCAGCACAGGTGGGACACGTTTGGGGAATTGGTTCAGCCTCTGGCAAGTGTAAGGCCGTGGATGGTGACACAAGGAAACCATGAGAAAGAGAGTATTCCCTTTATAGTGGATGAATTTGTGTCTTTCAACTCGAGGTGGAAGATGCCGCATGAGGAAAGTGGATCGAATTCAAATCTTTATTATTCTTTTGAGGTTGCGGGTGTCCATGCGATTATGCTTGGCTCATACACGGATTACGATCGGTACTCAGATCAATACAGTTGGTTAAAGGTGAAAATTCTTATTTATCATCCATCTGTTATGACTCTTTCCCTTTAGTGCCACAGGTGGTCTAAGCAGTTAGTAAAATAGCACCGTGTTCATGAAAGAACATTTTAACGGGAAGAGCGGTAATCTATGATATTTTGACATGGTAGATTCTAGCTGCAGCTGTCACTGCTTTGTTGGGTTGATATATTTTTCCTTGCGGTACTATCAGCAGATTCTGTACACTTCCTGGACTTTAATTTGGTGTTATCTATGATGTGTAGGCTGATCTCTCAAAGGTGGACCGAGAAAGAACTCCGTGGCTAATAGTCCTCTTCCATGTACCATGGTATAACAGTAACAATGCCCATCAGCATGAAGGTGATGAGATGATGGCTGAAATGGAGCCTTTGCTTTATGCGAGCGGTGTTGATATCGTATTTACTGGTCATGTTCATGCTTATGAACGCACGGTATGCTCAAAGCTGTGTTACCTTCTCTTATGAGTCATCAGAAAAAAATATGTCAGCTATGATATTAATTGGTTTATTGTGCTGTTCAACAGAAACGAGTCAACAATGGTAAATCAGATCCATGTGGTCCCGTACACATTACCATAGGCGATGGAGGAAACAGAGAAGGGCTGGCTCGGAAGTAATTCCTCAAACTGGTTACTTAATGCTTTATCAAATTCCAATTTTTTCAGTGTTAATAAGTAAAACTTATGAACAAGAATCCTCTGATGTGTCCATACCAAACATCTGTCATCTTAGTGTCTGAAAATCTTTAGCTAATTTAACATATTATCAACATGGAACTAATCACAGTTTGAGTACCCTTGTTGTATGCTGAAAGATGTTGATACTTATCTTAAAGAGATCATGGTTCTTCACTTTCAGGTACAAAGATCCGTCGCCTGAGTGGTCAGTATTCAGGGAAGCAAGCTTTGGACATGGGGAGCTTCAGATAGTGAATTCAACCCATGCGCAATGGACGTGGCATAGGAACGATGATGACGAGCCAACAAGGTCTGATGAGGTTTGGTTAAACTCTCTTGTGAACTCTGGATGTTTGAAGAAAAGGCGTGAAGAACTCAGGAAAATGCTCTTGGAACCTTAATTATATCCATAACGTGAGATTTGCAGTAAAATAGTCCATTAAGTATATAGAGAAAGCTACAAGCTTGTTATCCTAGCAATGGGACTCTTAATCACACCATTGAAGAAGATTTCCTCAACTCCATAGATTCCAACTTTTAAAATTTTATAAACTTGCACTCTGTTTTGTGTTGATTTCCCATTAATTAGATATACTATATTTATAATCTGAACTTTCAAAAATCTTCTCCAAAAGATCTAGAAGCACAAGTCCCAACCTTATGGTTCAACGAATGTGTCATAACAAAGAATGTTGAAAAATTCTTTCCTTTTGAACATTAGGTACAACAACTGTCATTTTCTTAAATGCAATAGTACCAAAAGTCTAAAACATTCGTTCATCACATTATTAATTAATATTATATAATAAAGTGGAGATACAAATTAATCAATTACAATTAGGGAATAATAATGATGGACCGTAAGTGGGGATTAGTTGTCCGAAGACCGTTGACGAAAAAAGAAGGCGGACATTTTCCACGCGCTCACCACACACACTCTCATAAATTAATCCATCGATCGTCTCTTTCAGATCAACTCGATTACGATCGCTCCTTCATCACCGGAGATAATAATCCAAACCCAGCTCGAGAAAAATGCATGATTTTTGCTTCACTATCCCGTACGGGATGCTTCTCATCGGCGGAGGATTTATCGGGTACATGAAGAAAGGAAGTATTACGTCTTTCGCCGGCGGTGCAAGCACTGGGTTATTACTCATTCTCGCTGGTTTTATCAGTCTCAAGGCTTTTGAGAAGAAGAAGAATTCCTCTATCGCTATGGTTCTCCAGACAGGTTTTTTGCGATCTGGGTTTTATATGTCTTTAATCAGATATTCATGTTTAGGACGATTTCGATATCTTAGCGACGCCTTTTAATTACAAGACGTGAATAGCTTTAGTTGACTTATTAATTGAGCAAGGAATGGTTTGATTTTGGTTTCATTTTTTAATGGTTCACTGTTTCTGGATCAAGAACTTAGCTTGAGAGTTGATAATAATTTATGTTAAGGATCTTATTGGACCACTAATGATCTGGATCTGAATAAGTAATCTGGTTACTTGATGATCTGATTTGTGTGATGATGCTAGACTTGCTAATCAAAGATGAAAGCCAACATTTTTTGTTGTGTTTGGATCTTCAATTGTAGCAGTATTTGAATTGGTTTGCTACTTTTTCCACTAATATAATTGTGTCCCTCAATACAAGATGCTGTGTTTACTGCAATTGAACATTCAGAATGCAAAGTTTTTCATCTACATTGGTTACAACAACAAGATTAATAATTGAAGGGCGGTGTCTTGTTTGAGTTGTAAGATGTTGTAGTTGAGTAGATTCTTACTTTTAATTAGTGTTCTTGCCATTGATTGACACAGCACCAACCTTAGACAAACTAGCTCACAAAATCGATTTGCGTTTTCCTATTTAAGAATCTCCAGTGACTGAAACTCATCTGAATGTTTCTTTTTTGATACAGTTATCGCAGCTGCTCTCACACTAGTCATGGGACAACGTTACTTGCTGACTGGAAAGATTATGCCGGCTGGTTTGGTTGCTGGGATCAGGTAAAAATCTTCCTCTTTTCTCCTGTCCTTCTGTGAAACGCTGGCTAGGCTATCTATCTTTGTTTGCATCCAAGATTTGGTATTTTGAGTTTTTACTCCATTGACTTAACCTTAGAACCATATCTGTATTGCAGTGCTCTCATGACCTGTTTCTACGTATACAAGATTGCGACTGGTGGCAATAAAGTCCCATCAAAAGCTGAATGATGGTTATGCAACTCTGGTTTTTCGTGGATGCAGATGATACTCACTGTTGTTGAATTTGTCGATTAGAAATCTCTATGGTGTTGACAATGCTGCTGTCATAACACCTTAATAGTTTGTATTAGTCAAAGAATTGCATATGGTCTTATGTATTTCTGAAAGTACTTTCTTGTCATCGTGTTTTGTCAGCCACAAACTGTTTTGAGCCATATTATATATGAAGGTATCTGACGTTTTGATACACACTTGGGGTCTGAGAATGAGCACATCTTAAAATAAACTGGGAAATGACCCATATGGAAGTTGCTCCAAAACGTCTTTGTATCTTGTGTCATTACAACAACAAGTCTTGAACTGTGTTTGATCTCTCCTTAAAGTATACGTTTGATGCATGACTGCAGTGATAAGGCAAGACTCTTTTGCAAGAATATTGAAACCGGAGCCAAGCTATGGGATGATTCTTTTGCAGAAGTTGGAGAAAAGGTTGTGCCCTGATGAAAAGGGAAACTTAAGCTAAAGGTCCATCAATGGAGGTGACACATAGTTTTAGAAAATGTGCTTTTTCTCATGCTAGAAATGTTATGGAGACCCAATGTGCTCTTTGAAAATAATTTCTCATGCTAGTAATCTTTACTTAACCAGGTGACAGCTAAGATAAGTTCTTTTTATCCCATTCTCAAAATAGTGACATTATTGTCACAAATATAGAAAAATTGCAATTAATGCTACTGAAGAATATGATTACGTTTTAAGCTAACTCTTCCATTCTAAGGACGTAGTAGTTTGTGTAGATTATTGCTAAACAGCTCATGGGTTCAAATATTCACTTATTCTTCACTCCATCTTCAGCAAAAAGAAAGTAAAAAGAAACACTGAAAGCTTTCCACTACCATGGCATGCTATAGAGTGGTTTTTCTGATTCTGATCAATTTCTTCGTTTTACAGACTGCTTTATCAAGTTCTTGGCAAACATTGAGTGGTTAGAGATAGAGTTCTCTCACTTTTTCTACACATGATTTTTTTTTCAAATGTTCTTAAGTTTCTTGATGTGTTTTTGGCAGGGAAACCTCCGGCTGTGATTGCTCGAGGCGGATTCTCTGGTATTTTTCCAGATTCCAGTATTGAAGCATATCAGTTGGTGAGTTTGACAACTTCACCAAACGTAACACTCTGGTGTGATCTTCAACTAACAAAGGATGGTGTTGGAATCTGCTTTCCAAATCTGAATCTTGACAATGGTTCTACTGTCATACACAATTACCCAAATTACAAAGAAAGGTTTTCTGTTGATTTCACATGGGAGAAACTCTCTGATGTGAATTGTAAGTGCTTTTAACTATCTCTTTTCTTTGAACCCTCTTCTTGTAACTGAAGCTTTCTGAATTTAAATGTTCAATCTTGTGGAATATCAACTCTGCAAAATGTTTCAGTTCAATGTTTATGATTGTAACTCAAGTTTTTCCCCTCAACAGTGGCCCAGGGTGTTCTCTCAAGATCACAAATATTTGATGATGTTTCCTCGATATTGACTATTGAACAAGTAGCAAAAAGGGCAGCTTCAGGCCTATGGTTGAATATTCAGGTATAATGTATATACTCTTTTATCGCTCAACGTCTTTTCCATAAGATCATAAGTAATCTTCTTCCTCTACTTATTGTTTCTACACTTATAGGACAGTGCTTTCTACGCGCAACACAATTTGAGTATGAGAAACTTTGTTGTCTCTATATCAAGACGCGTGAGATTCAACTTCATATCTTCTCCAGAGATCAGTTTCTTGAAGAGCATGAAGAACCGTGTCAAGCCGACTGTGACAAAACTCATCTTTAGGTTTCTGAACCAAGACCAAATAGAACCCTTAACCAACCAATCTTACGGCTCTCTTGCCAAGAATCTAAGTTATATAAGAACGTTTTCGTCTGGAATTCTTTTTCCAAAATCTTACATATGGCCCGTAGATTCAGATCTTTACCTACAACCCCACACGTCGCTTGTCACAGATGCTCATAAAGAAGGTTTACAAGTTTTCGCCTCGGAGTTTGCCAATGATTTTGTAATTGCTTATAACTACAGCCATGATCCCACGGCTGAGTATTTATCTTTCATTGACAACGGAAAATTCTCCGTTGATGGTTTCCTATCAGACTTTCCGGTGACTCCATATCGAGCCATCAGTAAGTATAAAAGAACTCAATTTTCTCTCTCTTCCCAGTGCATTGGATTGCATTGCATATAACTACAGCTATGATTCTTGTTTTCTTTACAAGATTGCTTCTCTCATTTGGACACCAAAAAAGAAAAGAAGCAAGGTAATGCACAAGAGAAAACCATATATATATATATGATTTCTAAATCGTTTAGTTGCATTTTAACCGTTTTGTCTTGCAGCTAAGATAACTATAATCTCAAAGAACGGAGCGAGTGGAGATTTCCCGGGCTGTACTGACTTGGCGTATCAGAGAGCTGCAAGCGACGGGGTTGACATTCTTGATTGCAATGTCCAGATGTCTAAAGACAAGATTCCCTTTTGTCTGAGCTCCATAGATCTTATGAACAGCACTAATGTCATCGAAACTAGCTTCAGAAACCTGTCATCAGTAGCTGCAGAGATTCAACAGAGAAGTGGGATCTACACTTTCAGCCTGACCATGTCTCAAATACAAACCTTGAAGCGTAAGAGCAAAACTAGGAAGTAAAATCAAGATTCAATATAAAGACTTTGAATGAAGATAATATCTAAAATTGGGCTTTGTTTCCCCTTTATTGCAGCCACTATTTCGAATCCTTATTGGAACACTGCTTTATTCAGAAACCCAAGAAACAAAAACGCTGGAAAATTTCTTACATTATCCGAGTTCTTGTTTCTTCCAAACCGTTACAGCTCTCTCTTAGGCATCTTGATAGAAGTGGAGGTGGGAGTTCTGCTGCAAATCTTGTGTGTAAATAAGAACAACACATGATTCTTTTCTTGATATAGCATTTTCCGTTTCTTAGAATGCAGCTTATTTAGTGGAACATCAAGGAATTAGCGTGGTCGATGCTGTACTAGATGAATTGAAGAGAGCTACTAATCAACAAAACCAGACGAGTGCAAGAACAATATTGATCCAATCTACTGATAAGGCTGTCTTGATGAGGTTTAAAGAGAAGAAGAACATGAATCATGACAAGCTGGTCTATAGAGTCGATGAAAACATCCGTGATGTAGAAGATTCCGCAATCAGAGACATCAAGAATTTCGCAGGCTCGGTTGTCATCTCTAAGATATCAGTCTTTCCCACCGAGGATGGGTTTGTCATCCTTAAGAACGGGACAAATGTTTTTCAGAGGCTAAAAGATAGTGGGCTTCGTGTTTACGTAGAAACATTTAGCAACGAGTTTGTAAGTCAGCCATTTGACTTTTTCGCGGATCCAACGTTGGAGATAGACTGTTTTGTCCGAGGTATCCACATTGATGGCATTATCACTGACTTCCCAGCAACCACTGCAAGATACAGAAGTAAACAAAGTCTCATCTTCTCTGTATTGCTTCTTTAACCTTCCTTGAGCCAATCTGAGATAATATTTGATTGCAGAGAACCAGTGCTACAGCAAATTGAGTCTGATTGGACCCGGTCGGCTCAGACCTTTCGGGAATCCAATGCTTTTTGCTCCGGCCAAAGCTCCATATCCATTACTAGTTGACTCAGATGTCACGGAACCACCATTGCCTGAAGTAAGAAGTCAGCCTCCTGCTTCTACGCCATCAAAGTCAGAGGAAAAAGCAATAGAAGTTCCCTTTGCATTTATAACCATGGCGATTCTTGTGAGCTTCTTTATTTCAGTTTAGTGTTAAGTGCTTGTAACTGACTTCAACTGCAGTATCTACAAGTAAATCTATGAATAACATTGTTTAGTATATCATTCTTCTTTTCTAGATTTCTGTTAGATATCTAAAATTTCAGATTTAGAAGAGGATATTAATAGGAACATAAAAATGGATAAACATATCTTTAAATCCCACAAAACCAAATTTAACCATCCATTTATCTCTCCTCTTTTTCAAGAAAAAACGAAACATAAAATAAACAATCAAACTTTAGGAAGGATTCTTAGTAGCAGAACTTATTTCTCATTTTTGTTTGTTCCTTCTTCTTTTGAGGCCAAAAGAGACCAGATTCATTTTTGGTTTCTTCAAAGGCCAAACCTTTTTATTTATTTTCTCAGCATACCCTTCTGCCATCTTACAAAAAAAAAAAAAAAGAATCTGTTCGTCTGAGAATTTTCTCGATCCCTTTTGGATTCGAGGTTACAAGAACATTCATGATCTTTGAGTAATTAATCATCTTCTTGTAGTAATAATCCAGGAAGATACATATAAACACATATACAGAATGAAAATAAATTGCTTGTTCTGTTGTATGTCTGAGAGACAATTTACCAGACAATCATCATCGAGACAAAGCATCAAAGACTACATTGATGCAAAGAACAATATAACTACATTTGACAACATCTCTTTTAAAACAGGTCCCAATTTTTGTACCTTTTTCATTATGTATATACATTCTCAAATTCCTTAAAAACTTTCTACCTAAACGAAGCGAGGCATATTTACACATACCTGCAGATAGCAGTAGGCGAAGATACATATCCGAGGAGATAGCAAAACTCGGGAAAGGGAACATCAGTGCGCATATCTTTACATTCAGAGAGCTCTGCGTCGCCACCAAGAACTTCAACACCGATAATCAGCTCGGTGAAGGTGGATTTGGAAGGGTTTACAAAGGGCACATAGAGACCCCGGAGAAAGTACTTCTACTACCAACATTCTCCCAAATAACACCTCTGCTTTATATTCTGTTCAGCGGTTTGGTTCTGATTCTTTCATGTTTAGGTTGTTGCGGTTAAGCAGCTAGACAGGAATGGTTATCAAGGGAACAGAGAGTTTCTTGTGGAAGTCATGATGTTGAGTCTCTTACATCATCAAAACCTTGTCAATTTGGTCGGATATTGCGCAGACGGCCATCAACGGATTCTTGTCTATGAATATATGCAAAATGGCTCTTTAGAGGATCATCTTCTAGGTAACATAAATCTAAACACCATAACTACATACTTTCACATCCACACATTCTAAAGATTACCTATTTACTTCAGAATTGGCGCGGAATAAGAAGAAGCCGTTGGATTGGGACACAAGAATGAAAATTGCAGCAGGAGCAGCGAGAGGGCTTGAGTATCTACACGAAACAGCTGATCCCCCTGTGATCTACAGAGATTTCAAGGCCTCCAACATATTGCTTGACGAAGAATTCAACCCAAAGCTTTCAGATTTCGGTTTAGCTAAGGTTGGTCCGACCGGTGGGGAGACTCATGTGTCAACGAGAGTGATGGGAACTTACGGCTATTGTGCACCTGAGTATGCTCTCACAGGACAGCTCACTGTGAAATCCGATGTATACAGCTTCGGAGTCGTGTTCTTGGAGATGATCACAGGAAGAAGAGTCATTGACACCACAAAACCAACTGAAGAACAGAACTTAGTCACTTGGGTACAATACAAACTAGTCTCATTTTAAGATCTGACAAAAACGCTTGGTTGGTTTCTTGATTTGGTTTGCTAAAATGCGCAGGCGAGTCCATTGTTCAAAGATAGGAGAAAATTCACGTTAATGGCGGATCCATTGCTTGAAGGAAAGTACCCAATAAAAGGATTGTATCAAGCGCTTGCAGTAGCAGCAATGTGTCTTCAAGAAGAAGCAGCAACAAGACCAATGATGAGCGATGTAGTCACTGCGCTCGAGTACTTAGCCATGACCAAAACCGAAGAAGATGGACAAACTGTAGAAGAAGAAGAAGACGAAAGATCCAAACTTTGAGCAATTTTTTTGTTTGTTTGTATTGTAATTTTAAATGATCGGTTTTTAGGAGATTTGAGGACTTTTCGAATCCATCAAACAAAAAGAAGACTAAATGAGAATTTTCGAGTTCCCCTCGAACATTTTAACGGATTTGCTGAGAATTTTGTTCTATTAATTGATGATCTGGGTTTCAAGTGTCAGACTTTGCTCATCATTGGATCAAATTTAAGAATTAAAAATCCCAACTTTTTCGGAAAAATGTCTTTTTTCTTTATATTATGTAAGTGATAATAATTAATTTAAGCAGATAAAAGGGGTATAAAGGGTTTAAGGGTTTGTCATTGAGTAATTGCTACCAGCTCAGCTTTGTGAAAAACGACAAAATCGACAACCATAAACCCTACTTTTTTATCTCTGGAAGACGCAATTCCTTCAAGCTGGGGAGATTAGCTTCGCTTACGGCCATGGGGGTTTCTCTTCGTCACTTCTCTCCTTCCTCTTTCTGGGTTTCGCGTCGTCCTCGTGTTTCTTCTTCAATTCTTTCGTTTCTTGTGCCTCGCCGTAGAATCATTTGCAGGTTTACAGCTTTTTTTTATCTGTTCTGTTCTTTCATTTTGTGCTCTTGTTGAAGTTTTAGTTGAAGTTTAGCTTACTTATCCGTCAATTTCTCTGTTTCGTAAGTCTGTTGTTTGTTAGGTATATAGTGATGATTCACCTTATGGGGTAGTTGAAGAAGCAGGTAAAGTTGTGTTTGCTGCAATTTGTTTATTGGGTACTATTCAATTTCTCACTTAGGAGGCTAATTTGTTCTTGTGAAGGTTTCATACTCGAGTGTCAAAGTTATTTAGGAGTCGGCTGTTGATTAACCTTTTTGGTTAAGCAGAGCAATGTATTTAAGTTAGAGGTGGTTTGGTTATTATTCTGAGCTTGAAGGCGTTTCTCTTTGTGTTGATACCATTTTTTGGTGCTTATGATTTGCAGGAAAATAGCTATCACAAATGGAAATGCCGGATATTCCACCGCTACTGATTTTGGGGGTTCCCCTGGGTTTCAGCATTCGGGTCATCAAAGGTCGTCCTCTGTTGACTTTAGTGGAGAATGGAAACTTAATTTGGGATCTAAGACGGCAAGAATGGTTCCGCCAACTGTGAAACAAGCTGGAGCTGTAAGTGCTTGGAAGGAGGAAGTCAATAAGTCAAGAGGGCGAAATGGCGAACATGCTAACAACCAGGATGATGCTTTTGGTAATAGTAGTTATTATTTCAAAGGCTTTGTCCCCAAAATAGATGATGTCCAATCTTATGGAAACGGCCAGAACTTTGATTACAATCTGAAGCCCGGAAGTGATATTACCACACTTGATAGAGAATTGAAAGGCTTTATGCAAACGAAGAGTATAAGAGGACCGGTCATAGCATTACCAAGCAAGGATATTGAGGTTGGGGGAAGAACAGAAGTGACTCTGAAAGGAGACGAGGATGCGCATGGAAAACAAAAACCTCTTAACAGGGGTACGTCTCTTGAAAATGCAAGCTATAAGAAAACAGCAACGATTTCCAAAGTGGAAAAATGCACCAACCTGTCGAGAGTTCGTGCAAACCTCAAGAAAATATATAAGAGGGTTCTTGTTGTTGATAATGTGTCTACTGCAAAGGAAACCGTGGCTAAGCTCATGAATGAATATAGGAATCTTGTCCATGCTTGCGATACAGAGGTATGTGGTCATGCGTTTGCTAATACATTGTTGTTCACATGGCCTAGAAATGCTAATGTTCTAGACGCTTCGTTTAATACTGCTTTTATATCTGATAATCAATTCTGTAGGTGTCCAGGATTGATGTGAAGACTGAAACACCTGTGGACCACGGGGAGATGATATGTTTCAGTCTCTATTGTGGATCAGAAGCAGATTTTGGAGATGGAAAATCATGTATCTGGATAGATTTGCTTGGCGAAAATGGAAGGGATATCTTGGCTGAGTTTAAGCCATTTTTCGAAGACTCATCAATAAAAAAAGTGAGCTAAAACGAGAAACAACTTGCTGTGTTTCTATTTATTCAGTGAAATCTGGATAATTTGGTGTTATGAATCTTATTTTGCTTTCTCTCTTGATGTGTGTTTTCCTGGAGGCACTAATGACTTCTGAATCATGTTTTGTTTTAATTTTGTAAATCATTGAAAATGTTTTCACAATCAGTAAAACAACGCTTATAAGCTTGACCTTTTCTTTTACTTATAGGTATGGCATAACTACAGCTTTGATAACCACATTATCAGAAATTATGGAATCAAGCTTTCTGGTTTTCATGGTGATACGATGCACATGGCACGATTGTGGGATTCATCTAGACGGACATCTGGTGGTTATTCGCTCGAAGCACTTACGAGTGACCCAAGAGTTCTTGGGGGAACTGAGACAAAGGAGGAAGCAGAATTATTTGGTAAAATATCTATGAAAACGATTTTCGGCAAGGGAAAACTGAAAAAAGATGGATCAGAGGGGAAAGTGGTGATCATTCCTCCTGTTGAAGAGCTACAAAAGGAGGATCGAGAAGCTTGGATTTCCTACTCGGCGTTGGATTCGATAAGCACACTAAAGCTTTATGAAAGCATGAAGAAACAACTGCAAGTGAAGAAATGGTTTCTTGATGGAAATCTAATTTCAAATAAGAACATGTTTGATTTCTACCAAGAATATTGGCAACCTTTTGGTGAACTTCTTGCCAAAATGGAAGCGGAAGGAATGCTAGTAGATAGGGATTATTTGGCGCAGATTGAGATTGTAGCCAAAGCAGAACAAGAAATTGCTGTTTCGAGGTTTCGGAATTGGGCTTCAAAGCATTGTCCAGATGCGAAGCATATGAATGTTGGCAGTGACACGCAATTGCGACAACTCTTTTTTGGTGGCATTTCTAACAGGTATGCATCTTGCAAGTCTTGATTTGAACTGCCTTATGTTTCCATGTATAGTGTCAAATAGAAGTTATCTTTAGAAGAAACCATGATATTTTGGTATTTGACATGTACCATATCACTTTATTACAAAGAAAACTAATTGTATGGCACTCTTCTCTCAGAATTTGGTGAATATTGTAATCTTTTTCCTTGATAAAACCAAGAAACACACATGCAGCTCTCAGATTGAGTTTGTGAATCGAATGTTCTTCCCATTATAATGCCAAACAGGAATTACATAATTTTGTTTCTTAGTGCTTATTTCTGATACTAAGTTTTGTTAATTTCTGTTACAGTTGTAATGATGAGGATCTTCCATATGAAAAACTTTTCAAAGTTCCTAATGTTGATAAGGTGATTGAAGAAGGAAAAAAGACAGCCAGAAAGTTCCGGAATATCAAACTGCATAGGATTAGCGACAGTCCTTTACCCACTGAAAAGTTCACCGCCTCAGGCTGGCCCTCTGTTAGTGGAGACACCTTGAAAGCCTTAGCTGGGAAAGTCTCTGCAGAATATGACTATACGGAGGGCGTTTCAGATACTTCTCTAGAAGAAAACATTGGAGATGATGACTGTATTTCACTACCAGATGAAATTTTAGAAACACAATACTCCAATACCTCTGTTGAATCAGACGTATCTGCGTATGGAACAGCATTTGATGCGTTTGGAGGGGGTGAAAGTGGAAAGGAGGCTTGCCATGCTATTGCCGCACTATGTGAAGTTTGCTCCATTGATTCCTTAATATCAAATTTTATTCTTCCTTTGCAGGTATGTTTTTTCTTTTAAAACAATGTTCCCTGGATTTCGAGCTACTTAATTATATTTCCATTAGCATATCCTTTCAGGTTATTCTTTTATGGAATTGGTTTTCCTAAATGACAGGGAAGTAATGTGTCAGGAAAAGATGGTCGTGTCCACTGCTCCCTGAATATTAACACTGAAACTGGTCGCTTATCGGCTAGAAGGCCAAATCTGCAGGTACATGGCTTGAATTTAATTTAAGAGTTAGCTTGAATGAAGATGAACCTTTTGTAAAATTTTAAAATGTTGTGGTATGAAGAGCTAGTACATCTTTGGATTTGAAATACGCAATGTCTATTTTTACTTGGAGGTAGAACACATCTAGAATTTGGTAGTAAAGTTTTCCTTTTCTGTCTAGAACCAACCTGCATTGGAGAAAGATCGGTACAAGATCCGTCAGGCCTTCATAGCATCACCTGGAAATTCACTTATTGTTGCTGATTATGGACAGGTGAAAATATAGTTATATCTACTTTTCTGATGACTAGTAAGCTAATTCACTTGTTGACTGTGAGGCGGTTTTTCTATCTTCAGCTGGAACTTAGGATTCTGGCACATCTTACTCGTTGCAAAAGCATGATGGAAGCTTTTATAGCTGGTGGGGACTTCCACTCAAGAACAGCCATGAATATGTATCCACATATTCGTGAAGCTGTGGAAAATGGTGAAGTGCTCCTTGAATGGCATCCACAACCTGGACAAGCGAAGCCGCCAGTGCCATTGTTGAAGGTGAATCCTGGTTTAATGTTTTTGAAACAGAGATTTTGGAAGAAGCATTAAAAAGCTTGGATTTCTATGTCTTTTATCATTTTGCTTGTATAGCTAAAAAGAATAATTCTATTAGTGCTGAATCGTAGACCGGGACTATTTCATGGCCTTTATACACCCCCCTTTGGCACTTTAAGATTGCAACAGTCGACTTAAACAGACTAGGGAAACTAAACTTTGTTCCTGAATTCTTCTAACAGCTGGCAAAATGTTTTCTTACTTATTCAGGATGCCTTTGCTTCTGAGAGAAGAAAAGCAAAGATGCTTAACTTCTCGATTGCGTATGGGAAGACTGCTATTGGGCTTTCTAGAGATTGGAAGGTACTATTAACTAAGCTGTTAAAATTGATATGAACATGCTTGATTTATGATAATAAGCTTAAAGAAGCCTATTTTCCACCTTTCAGGTTTCAAGAGAAGAAGCTCAAGAAACAGTTAATCTCTGGTATAATGACAGACAAGAAGTCCGCAAATGGCAAGAACTACGCAAGAAAGAAGCTATACAAAATGGGTATGTACTCACTTTGTTGGGAAGGGCTCGTAAATTCCCTGTATACTGTTCACGTGCCCAAAAGAACCATATCGAACGAGCAGCGATCAACACTCCTGTTCAGGTTTGTTTGCGCTATCATCAGATCTTAACCATC
Organism: Boechera divaricarpa; assembly: GCA_026770425.1. NCBI lineage: Eukaryota > Viridiplantae > Streptophyta > Magnoliopsida > Brassicales > Brassicaceae > Boechera > Boechera divaricarpa. The sequence goes on from CM049184.1 coordinate 9,974,421, forward strand.
TTGGACTCTACCAGACTTTAAACCTGAATCACCACTATTAATACAGGGAAGCGCGGCTGATGTTGCTATGTGTGCTATGCTGGAGATATCAACAAATCAACGTCTAAAAGAGCTTGGTTGGAAATTGCTTCTACAAGTAATACTTCTAACAGATTCTTTACATAACGACATGCTTACATGATTTTTTATCTAAATGATTCCTTTTGGGCTACACACAGGTTCATGATGAAGTAATTTTGGAAGGACCAAGTGAGTCAGCAGAGAATGCTAAAGACATAGTTGTGAACTGCATGTGTGAACCCTTCAACGGCAAGAATATTCTCTCAGTCGACTTATCTGTTGATGCTAAGTGTGCTCAGAACTGGTATGCTGCCAAATAAGAGGAAAATAGGGAAAAAAAAATCTTGCTACTGAAAGCTAGCAATGAGGCAGTGCTTGAGGGTTTTTTGTTTGGGTTTTTTGTTTGTCTCATTGGCTCTGTGAAAATATGTTCATATGTGAAAAGGGTCATTTTATTTATCCTAATGACAGCTAATTGTTATCATATATATTTTTTTTTGTTAAAACACATTGCTGTGTAAATTAGTAGGCTTGTGAGTTGTGACATTGCTTGAGGAGTTGCTGATTTTGACTTCGAAATTTTGTATGGCATTAACACTTGTTCTATACACGTCGAAAGGGCGCCTCTGCACCAAAGAGAGTATTTTCCGAGATATCTAACAATCCAACGGTGGAAAATTAACCAATGAGAAAACAAGTAATCTTATCAAAAAAAAAAAGTGAACGAGTGGATGATAGTAATTAAAATCTCGGAAGAAGCTTCGAGGCAGTCATGGCTTCCATTTCATCATGCACAGCTCCTTCTGCGAGCTTATTCTCCTCTACCACCAAACCCAACAACACTTCTGCTTCTTTTTCCCCACTTAGACTCTCCTCTCGGTTTCTTGGAACTCGGGTTGTGAAGCTCCGGATCCGTCTCGGACCCTCCAATGGGTCGAGAGCCACTTGCTGGTTCAAGTTCGGAAAGAACGGCGTTGATGCAGAGAATGCTGGAATCTATGGCAGTCAGTCACGGGATGATTTCGACCGAGACGACGTCGAGCAGGTTCGTCTTCACTTCTAGGTTCTTGAATCGCAGATAATAGTTGAAGATAGCGTTTAAAACGCAAACGCAAACGCAAATATGTCAATCTTTGTTTATTACAAGGCAGCTTATGAAAGCTTCAGCATGTGCTGTGTCCGAGTTTGTGAAGAAAACAGAGGAAACCTTATTAGATATATTATCGTCGTTTCTTGTTGATTTGCAGTATTTCAACTACATGGGGATGCTTGCGGTGGAAGGTACCTACGATAAGATGGATGCTCTTCTCAACCAAAATATTCACCCTGTCGACATCCTTTTAATGCTTGCAGCCTCAGAAGGAGACAAACCTAAGATTGAAGAGCTTCTCAGAGCCGGTGCTGACTATACGGTTAAGGACAATGATGGCAGAACTGCTCTTGACCGAGCAAGCAGCGAGGAGATCCGTGACTTGATCCTTGGATCCCTCACTCAAAAGGCTTGACAAATAGGTCCTTTCTTTTGCAGAGTTAGCTTTTTCTTACAAAGAAAGTGATGTCCGTTTTGGTACCTCTGGTTGAAATATCAGTCCTCTCTGTTTTTACATTAAGTTTGGTCCAAAGCCTCAGGGAGCTGCAACTTTAAAGTAGAGACTGATCTTATACCAAAAATTAACCTTTTTCTCTTACCAATCGTTCATAAGTTGTTATGAAACAAGTACGCAAAAGTTTTCTAAATGTTATTAACATAGTGTCTTAAGTTTGTCACTAGCACCGTAGAAAGCAGGCACACAGCTGCTCAAGCATCTCTAAAATCCCTAAGAAACGCAACTATTTAATCTTGAGATATACTCGTTGCTGCTTGACTCTGATTTCATTCACTCAGCAGAATTCTCGTGCAACAGTACGTACTCTCGACTGCAACCAAAAGAACAAAATATGTCAAGACCTTGACAAAAGAACGCCAAAAGGCCCAAAACAATGTGCACAAACAAGCAAAGATTGATTAAAAAGAGAAAAGACACGATAATGATTCATAATGGAAAACCAGAACTGCAATGTGTCTTCATTAGCATACCTGCTGTTGCCAAACTTTATGGTGTCTTTCTCAAAAAGCTCATAATATCTTTGTGGCTCAATGGGACTTTCCTGAAAAAGTAAAAGAAGTTCTCATTACAAACGTTTGAATTTACCATGATAAAGAAGCAAGCAAGAAGAAATGTAATTGAGCATTTACATTGATATAAGTTTTGTTGGTACTGCCTAGATCCATTATGTAAGGCCTGCAAGGTGACATTAAGGGAAATTAAAATTTAGCTTAAAGCCAGAAGAGGTGCAAATTTTAAGCAAAATGAAAGAGCACACATGTTTTTACCTCACTTGCTTCCCCATCATACCGTCTGGTTTCTCCTTTTCCACTTCCCTTAGAAAAGCACATTCACAGTGACATAAATATTAACCCTAAAACCCTTATTCTCATTAGATCTATTGTCATTCAAAAGGAGAACTACACATCATAAACCTACCGGTACTGAATAACAGCATGCTGTTTGCTGCAAGATGGATGATCAGTAGGAATGTCAGCAATCCTTCTCTCACGTCCAAAGAGATAGCAACTTTGGCGATGGAGGTAGAGAGGCTCTGTTAATCCAACACATTTCAAATGCACAAAAAATCACACATCAAGAAACTTATTCAGGGCAATAAGAGTTGGAAGCAAATAGAAATGAGAAACAAACTACTAAATCTGAATATACATAATCACTAGACTACAATACAATGTTCAAGGATACAAACTGAGAATGACACGGAAAACCACAGTCACAAACATATCAGATCAAAGAAGCTATTGTTCCTCTTAGAGCCATGAACATTGCATAATAATATTCATTATAGTTAAATTGACAAGTTCTAAGCAGTATTAAGTAATAGTTTGGCTACTCTTGGTAATCATGCTAATATCTGGATACACAACCATCAATGATCACAGTTTTCAAGTTTACAAGGCTAGAGTGTATCAGTCGTTCTCGAGAATCTCTTTCATTGCCATTACATGCTTTACTGCATTTATTGTGGAAAAAAAATTAACGTTCACCACAGAAAGATAGTTTAAGTGAAATACACAGAAGACAAATGAACCAATACTTTGACAGATGGAAAGAGGATTGAAAGACTCACCATTCAGTGGTTCACCATCCTTAAAGACATACAGTCTCCATCTTTCGCTGGGTTTTCTACCCTCTGGGGGCTCACTGAAGAGGAGAGTGATACCTGCAAAGGATTCAATCAGTCACGGAAGCATGCCCATGGTGAAATTTAATGCGATAAACCTCCATCTCCATTATTGGCAGTCAAAAGAATTTCTGCTGATGCAGATGCTTATATATTGAAGCTTCTAGTCTCATTAGCTATTAACTATTGACCAATGAAAACTTTTACCCAATGACAAAACAAATGCATACAAAATAAAGAAAATATGACCTGATAACAAAGGCAGATGCACAGTTCAAACATGCAATGAAGACACTATGGCAAAAGTTTACACCACAAGGTAATGGTAATCGTTGATAACTTGATATTCTTAAATCAAATGCTCGGATCAGAAATATCACCTCTGTATCTGTTGGTTTCTTCAGCAAGTTTCCCTGATAGCTCAAATGATGGTTCTTCCTGCAAGATATATCAAGTTTTGAAGCGTCAATGCATGGATGAGCCAAGAGAGCTCAAAATGACATTGGAAATTGAAAATCAATAGATGCTTGATATGATACCTTTTTCTTCGCTGCCAGAGCCTCTTCAACTGCTTTCATTCTCGCGACTGAATCTTCCTCGACATTTCTGTTAAAGAAAACCGATAACATGGTTAAACAAAAGAATGAAAAACTGTAAAGGCTAATCTAATAAGAAGAAAACTCACGGCTCCTCGCCGCCCGCTCTTGCATTAGACCCCTGAAAAGACAAAAGGCGATCAAAATGACTGAAGTAACAAAAATTTGTGGCTCGCAGAAAATGATAAAATTTGCAAAAGCAACCATAGTCTATATAATGAGCTTTTACTAAAAAAAAGAAACATGAGAAGTGATGTTACTGGACATGCTGAAGGGAACAAAAGACAGTATCTTAAGTCATTTAGCAACAGAGCAAGCAAGAAATGGCTGGCTGCAGGTTCTAGTTATAGACTCAGGCGAAAAGCATAATTACTGGATTCAAATTAATTATGAACTGAAACAAGCGGCAGAGGCTAACCTTTACTAGCATACACCAGAGCTAAACAATATCAATCACATAATCTTTTGAAGCAGAATGTGGATATGCACAAGTAAAAAACAGAAGGAAATATTCTGAGGTTGAGAACATATCTAAGCTAGAGAAAGGCGCAGATATACCTCATCATGCCTTGAGGCAATAGCTCTTTCTGGTGAACGCCTATTACTCCTGTGACTCCTATCTAACGGTGAAGTAGACCTCTCATGTCGTCCTCTAGGGTATCTCTCATCATCTGTTCCTGCCCTTCTCCTTTCTTCAGTATCCTCTCTCCCCGAGCGTCTTCTCTTATCCCCAATTTCCCTATCTGTTTCTCCTTGTCTTTTTCTCTCCCTATCCCTATCTCTTCCTATTTCTCCATCCCTTTCCCTTCCTACTTCCCTACTGTTTCTCTTCTCCTTTTCTCTACCGTCATGCCTCTCGTCTTCTCTCTCCCTACTTCTCCCAGCCCCCTTCTCGCCTTGAGCTCTTCTCAGTCTCTTCGTCCGTGGTGAAGGAGACCTAGAGCTTGGAGCCATTATTGGAGACAGGTCGTTTTCTCTCTTCTTTGCCTTTGGAAAGAGCAAAAATTGAGAACAGGGGCAGAACAAAAAAAAAAAGGAATGTAAGCTCTCCGGAACACTAAACCCTAGTTCCCAAACGCATAGAAACTAGAGGAGGAGCAAAGCCCTAAAATCTAAAACGTAAGCTACAGATATCGAATACTAATTTCAGAAGTTTCCGGCATAATTTAGGGTTGCCAGTATCACGAAGCCTTAAAGAGAAAGATGGTGAAGCTAATTTACCTGGTGGCCGGAACTGTGACTACTTCGGCGGCGATAAGAGGAGAGACCCAGTGAATAATAATCGCAGAGATAAAAGAATCAGCAAAAACGAGAAGAATCAATTAAAATTGGTGTCTTTTGTAAATAAAAGGAAATTGAGGGTTCAATATTAAAAATCATAGACGGTGTGTCAACTTAACGGAGTTAGAGTTCCATTAGGTCTTCGTTAGTAGAAATGTGGCAGCTCCTGATTGGTCAAGTATGTATCTTTGTTAGGGTCAAAAGCGCCGCTTGCTTTGCTTGTACGTACCCTTGTTCCTCCTTTGGAGTGTTTTTGTTTCTTCTTCAAAGCTCGCAACATCGTTTTATCATTGATCATCAAACAAATCGGCGAGAAGGAAATATAGTCAATTATGTTTTGGATTCCATAGATTGGTCAATTATGTTTCATTCTCTCAAACAAATCTAACTTGTTTTAAGAAGCCAGAATCTAAGTTGCCCTGAGACGGGACAGAAAACGGCAAACTAGATACGGGTACTAAAATCCTGGCTTCTTAAAAAAGTTAGATTTGCTTGAGAGAATGAACTTCAAAGTCGACCGTTCCAGCCCTATTTACAAGCCCTTCCGTCTAAAAGCTTAAGGTTACTTATATAGCAAGTATAAGAAATTTGACAGATTAAAGTTAAGAGCTGATCCGGAAATAATGTCGAATGACAGTAGTGGTAGTACGTATCATTGCAAGAAATGCAGGAGAATTTTGTTGTTTCAGGAGCAAGTTATTGATCATACTCCAGGTGAGGTTGATTCAAAGTTCGAAGACATGTTCAAAAACATGATAGGAGGGGTTCACAACAAGAATCCCGGTGATCAGAACCAATGTACTCTCATATTCGTAGAGCCTATCAATTGGATGAACACAGTGGAAAATGATGTGTCGGATCATATCTATAATTAAATGATATTCTTGGAGTTGAAGAAAACAAAATATTGTTTCAGATTCTCAACGTAAATTTTGACATAAAATAACTATTACAATAATGAGTAGTTTATAGTGATATACAAATACAAGAATGATGCAAAGGAAACTAAAAAAACCTTCATCAAACTTATTTTACATTGTCCAGCATACACAATCACCTGGATTCACTCATCACACTGGTCGCGGAGAATATAATATACTGTTAGTTTAAGCTATGAGAAATGTCTTGCTCGATTCTACATGTCAACAATGTGGTGAAGATTGGAAAAGCATATAGCATATGTTGTTTCAATATGGGTAACACGTTTGGTATAGGATCTTTCTCCTATTACGGATCTTTCAGGTGATCAGATGTTGAATAACTCATTTTTTTATTTTTTTTAATGCACTGTTTTAAAACCAGCTAAATTTCAGTACTAGTTTATGTCTTTATGGGTTTTTTTATTATTTATTTTTGGCGTAGATGAAATATAAGAAATGATTTGATCTTTCATATATATTTAGGTGGTCTATACGACTATACCAAATATAATAAATAAGGTTTTATTGTTATGTGGTACGAACAGAAGCCAACAAGATTGATGAGAATCGCAATAGAAAATATAAAACAAACAAAATCGAAACCTTAAAAAAGATATGAATTAATGCTGCTTTGTATATATGCTTTTTGGACTTCGCCGCATAATCAAATTGGAGCTGGATGTTTGTTCAGTACATATTGTAAAATGGTGTTTTTACCTTTAACCCACATAATTAAGTCCGCAGAAGCAGAAGCACCTGTCCTGGAATGGCAGCCCACAAGTCAAAACACTATGCTATGATCCAAACTCCTTTTGAGGATATTCTTAAAATATTGTATGAGGAACTTGTTGGATGAGACTTATGCTTTTCGAAGCTCACAGCTTTGGAGGTACCACATGCTCTTATCTTTTGTCTATATTCTCAAGTGAGGTTATCCCATATGTAAATTTATTGTGTTTTTTTTTTTTTTTGTTTGCTTGTAGGAAAGCAAACGCTATAGCGAATGCTTTGGTTTATCTGGTGAGAACTCATCGAATCCCAAATCATTCCAAATATAAACTATAAAGTTAACAAAAATCTTTGACCAATATAATAATTACAACCTAATAAACAAAAGCATCGTGGGACTGAATATAGTAATAAAACAATAATAAAAAGTAAAAAAAATAAAAACTAACAAAGGAATCGTTGGAAATTGTTTTTATTTTAAAAATATTAACTCAACTTAACACATTGACAATTTCTATGATTCTGAGTTAAGTATTGAGTTAACAAAGAACATAACTCAAAATTGTAATTCAATCATAACACATTATAACTCAATTTCAAACTTTAAAAACTCAAGTTAATTTATGATTGCTAATATTTTTAATTTATCTATGAGATGTTCATAACTCAAGTTAAATCAATGATAACTCAAGCTATTAATCACTTCCATGTATCCTGGTTATTTGATGTATATATCTTTTCACTTTTATCTAATATAAAAAATATATAATATAAAGTTTAATTTGACAACGAAAAACAATGTTATAGAAGGAAAGATATTGGGCAAGCACACGTACAAGGGTTACAAATTCGAAATTATTATTATAAGTAATACGTTTGACCTCATTAAAAATGTAATCTGTTTGACAACAAAGATTTTTGAATTAAAAAAAATTCGTCGATTATACATCGCATCATGTACATCATGATTCTTAATCTTACCTATCATAATTTTCCTCGCCGTTATGTAAGTAATGGACAAATAATCCTAATGATTATTTACAACGTAAGAATGACACGCACAAAAATGATTAAAATGTTTTACTGACTAATTTTATCAAATTTCATAAATTAGTTTAAATTTTGGTTGAAAAACATTACCTGAAATCTCTTTAAAAGTATTTAGTGCCCATTTCGACCAACTCTCTATCATCTTTTCGGCCAACTCTCTATCATCTTTCGATCATAAATCATAATTTTTGTATCTTTTTCATAAAAAGTCATAAAAATTATACTTTTTGTTCAAAAATGATATTTTGATATCTTTTTACCACCTAGATGGTTGATTAACACATTGTATTATCCCTTTACAATGTAATAAAGCAGATGTTACAAAAAAAAAAAAAAAGATATTTTGATATCTAAAAATGATTTATAGCTTAATATTCAATGCATTATTGTTATTTAATCTCTTGGGGAAATAGTTTACACCCAAAACTGACATGTGTGAACATATAAACACAATTTTCATTATATAGCAGTCTAATTACACAAACAATATATAAATTTTCAAAAATATTATAGACAAATTTGTTTATAAAATCTTAGGTGATCCGGTCTCCGGCACCGATTAAAATTCAAGTTGCTTTGCAAAGACAAACCAACACAACGGCAATATAGTCGACCCCATTTAATTCCATATTGGGTTAGCTGATTTGACCGAGAGAACCAACTTAGCAGATATTCAATTGAGCTGAAATTCAGTTTTGCTTGCCTCCAAAATGTGCAACGAGCTTTTGTTCCGAATGAATGCCAAACTTAGAGAAACGAGTTTACGTCTTACCCCGAGACAATTAACACTAACCACCACTTTTGGACAATACTAGAGATAATTAGAAACTAGTTTTCTGTTTACGTATAAATAAGGGTTTCCGGCAAAAAAAACCTCCACCTCACAACTTTGCAATTTTACTTTTCACCTCCAAAAAATACAGGTTAATCCGCGAACTCAAAAATAATACACAATATAACCCTTATACGATACCGTCAAATTTGTAAAATGTTGATAAATAATATATCAATCGAAGTCCTCACGACGAGAAATCCAAATCTATATTTAGAATTTGAAAAATCTAATGTATATGACCGTACAAACGTTTAGAAGATACGTATAAGGATTATATTATTTATTATTTTTGAGTTCACAGATTTACCTATGTTTTTTGGAGATGAATGGTAAAATTGCAAAAGTCTGGCGAAGTAAAGGGTTTTTTGCTGAAAACCCTATATACAAACGATATATTTACTTTGTCATTTATTCTTGACACAAAAACTGAAAATAGGTACTTTTTCACATCATAAACAAACCCAAAAATGTCATCTTGTATCTAATTTAAATGTTGGTTTGCAAGATCCTGGCTAGACTGTCACATTTATCAACATCCGTCATCATCACCTTCTTCGTTATTGTCATACAGTTTCAGTGTGATAAAGTCCAAATTATGTCAAATTGTAAGCTATTGCTTATGAAAAAGAGGCAATTACTGTAACATCTATCAAAGATTCGGTACTAACTTTACAAATTCACACAATTCGTATCTCACAAATTAACTAAAAGTGCAATTTGTTGTTCAGGCTTTGTAAGCTAAACAATAATAAAATAATTATCCTGCCGGACAAAAAGGTTCAAGAACGTGGACCGACTACATATATAAGTGGACCGACTACATATATAACAATATATACATTTATCGTTTTGTTTTTAGCTATTTAGGTTTTTAGCCAAATGTGTAATGTTGCCTACATCACGTTTTCTGTTTTTTTTTTTTTTTGTTGAAGTTTTATCAAATAGATGAAGTCTATCATCTGCTTGTCACGTTATAAACCATATAATATTATCGTTAAACACTTAGTACCAGTCCCCCACGAATTACATGTCTCCATCATTGACTAAATTATATTTTTGTTTGCAAGAAGACTTCTCCCTAGCCTATATCAATAAATTGTTGTACTTTTTACATATATACTTATAAATGATACACCAAACGCAAGGTAGATCTATTAATTTAATTGCGTAGAGCATATGGAAAATATAAGCTAAAATGAAATTAATACATCTTGTTTTAGCTTCGATCGAAATTTTTTTCGTTAATGGACAATATGAAATGTGATCCTTCCCCACTGTTGTTGTAAATTTGTGATTATCATTAGGCAAATCATGTTTTTATTTGAAATAACACTTCTTAGAAAACTACCAAAATACGTTTGGGTTCACCGATTACCAGTACTTTTAAAGAGTTATGTTATATTGTGTGCTAACTAATAAGATTAAATTTAGCAAATCTCAAGTTGATGTGTACATCTATATTCTCCACTAACCCAACAAGCAGGTGATCCACTTACCTTCAATATCTTTCTTTTGTTCTTGCACATAAAGTAATCAAACAGTTCAACTGCCATATAGATTATATAATATTAAACAAACAAATAATATTATGATAAGTAAAGTTAAACAATAATAAGAACAAAGGGCCAAAATCATGCCAAACCTACAAAATTCCTGACCTCTGCCTCCCTTACTATATAGAGGTCACATATGAGAGAATTAGGCAAATAAAAGTCTAAATACCATTTTTAGCTTCTCATATCTTTCTTTCTATAATATCAAACTACTCTTCATCAGCCTCTTATCTAGGAAAGTCTCAATGGAAAACTCAGCTCTAAGCAACTGCGTGAGGCGAACAATATTCTCTAATCAACAGAGAACAATACAAGAGGGTCTAGAAGAGAGTAGTTGGACAATGTACTTTGAAACCGAAGATGGATTAGGCCATAACGATGATTCTTCGATGATGTCAGATGCTGCGTCTCCGATGGGTTCTGTCGAAGAAGACACGGCTTCATCTCCTTCTAACAGAACCAAGGTTAGTCACAGAAGAAGACAATCTTAATATATGTGTTCATAATACATACATTGATACACACATTACACATATACATAGGCCTAAATGGCAATGCACATATATATATATATATATATATATATATATGTGTGATGTTTCGTGTAGATATATTTTAATCTTGTAGCAATGCTTGTTTCTTCAGGCTTACAGTGAAATGGAAGGCAATACGATAGAAGAAAAAAACATGAACAATACTAAAACGGAGGTAAGAAACTTTCAACCACCTTTATGGTTTAATGTTTTGTTTCATAAAATTTAAATTGTTCTGACAACTAACAAAAAACATTCTTACGGGTTTTATAGGAGAAAGGACTGAATAAAAACGGGATAATATATGAAGAATATTGCGCAGAATTGAAGAAAAGAGGACTTTGCTTAGTTCCCCTGTCGATGTTGTCTAACTATATTGGTTGAAACAATGATTGTGTGTTTTCAATCGTAATTTTTAAAATTTTTACTGTGATACTTGTCTGGAAAATCTATAGAATGGATTAGTAAATGTAGTGAAAGTCAAATCAGTATTGTATGTATAAAATGCACATGCAAGGCAAGAGTGCGAGAGAAATTCAATTGACAATAATGCAATAATGAAGACTTGTAAATCATTTCGGAAACATGTGTAATAAAAAGTTAACATGTATCCATGTGTATCACAATGTTTTTGGTACACAATCACGACGTACGTCTTGTAATCCAATGATTGAATTATCCCGATTTAGAAAAAATCTTCCGAATTGCCAACAACCTTTTAGCCAAGTGGATGTGTCACACACTCCTGGTGGTCACTGGTCACCTTGGGAGTTTTTTTCTCTCTCAGATATTGGATTTGCTTTATTCAAGAAAATTCTCAAAGTACCATTTTATTAAAATAATATAGATTTTTTCGTAAGAATGTTACCTAACTTTTAATTTAAGATTTTATTTTGTAGTATTTTTGAAAAAAAAAATTGTGGTAGTATACAGTTTATTAAGATTTTTTTAAAATTAGTATTTTCTATATAAATCTTATATTATGAGGTTAACCGAAGAAGACCAAATTGATTTGCAATTAAAAGGTGCAGATTTGAAACGCAATGGTTTCCTAAACGGGGAATCACGGAACCACGACCGCATTAGAGAGAGAGCTCTTCTTCTTCTTCTTCCTCTCACTAGATCTGCTCTCTCTATCAGTCTCCAAGGTTTTGGCGATTGCTCCTGTTTCTTCTCGGCGACAGCCATGGTTTCCTCCACCAAACTCAAATCCGTTGATTTCTATAGGTCCGATCCTCTCATCTCTCTTGTATTTCCTCAATTCTTGTTGCCTAAATTACGAGGATATATTCGATGTCGGCTCTGATGCATGTGCGCATTTCTATACATTTTGGATTATATGTGATGAATTGCGCGTTTGATTATTCAAAATTTTCGTTAATATGCATTTTAGCTGTCGAATATTCGTCGATGATTTGATTTTTGTGGTTCAGGAAAATTCCGAGAGATTTGACAGAGGCATCTCTATCAGGCGCTGGGATATCTATTGTAGCTGCTCTCTTTATGGTGTTTTTGTTTGGAATGGTAATTTTCTTTTTCCCAATTTTTATTGCTCTTATTTGATGTCTCTGGATCGTTTTCCAATATGATCTCTTTCAACATTTCTCTGTTTGATGAAGTAGTCTTCTAATCTGACAAAATATCATCTTTATCTTTTAGGAGCTGAGTAGTTATTTGCAAGTCAACACTACCACATCTGTAATAGTTGACAAGAGCACTGATGGGGACTTCTTACGCATTGATTTCAACATCAGGTTAGATATTGCGCAAATAACTAGTACTATTGTATTTTACAGGTAGAAAGAATCAAACCAACACGCCACTTTGTTACTATTATTCTTATTCTCTGTTGATATTTTTAAATCTTCTTTAGACGTCCAGTGAACATGGATTCAGTCACTACAATCATAAAGATATGGATTTTTTTTTTTTTCCAAATAGTTGCTATGATATTTTCAAATTTTCCTCTTCTATTCTATGTCAGGTGCTCGATTCATATGAGGGCAATGGAATGGTTTTCTTTATAAGCTGACTGTTGTTTTTGTTTCGTACCTTTTGTAGTTTTCCTGCCCTTTCATGTGAATTTGCATCTGTTGATGTGAGTGACGTGTTGGGAACAGTGAGTCTTCTACTCACAACTCTCAGTCTTTCTATTTTAATTATCTCATTCTCACTGTTTGAATGCATTTCGCGATAAATGTCGTATGATTATCATACAAAATGCAGAAATGCAAAAGGAAAGGAAAAGCTTAAATCTTGACACTTTCTTCAGTATTAGAGAATGTATCTTTGGTTATATGATATATGATAGGCTATCTATATAAGCATTTTGATTTGGTTGTGCAATGATGGTATGGATTCAATCCAGTGTTTATTGATTCCATTAATTAGTAATTATCGTCATCAAAGTTAGGGAAAACTTAATAATACTGTCCTACTGCAAAGAAACGAAAAGAAAATTATCTGCAAACTTTTTATCATGTAGTTGAAACTTCAACCTTATCACCTAATCCCTGAGTCGTTGTGCAGAACTTCTTATGTATTATACTAAAAGCAGGACTAACAGCCTTTAACCGAGCTTTGACATATATATACCCTGCATATTGTTTATAGTTAGCGGGGACCTAAATCTACTTATTGTTTTCAATTTTTCAGAATAGGTTGAATATAACAAAAACAATTCGCAAGTTTCCAATTGATCCGCATTTAAGGTCCACTGGCGCAGAATTCCACTCTGGCCTTGCATTACATCACATTAACCATGGAGAAGAAACTAAGGAAGAGTTCCCTGATGGTGCTGTACCATTAACCAGTGGTAGTTTTGAATCATTTTCACATCAGTGAGTAGGCAGCTTCTTTTCTATTTTGCATGCATAAGTGTCCTGTCTGAGGGTTTGAATATCGATTAACATAAATTGTATTTTTATGCAGCTTTCCAATATTGGTGGTTAACTTTAATGCACCATGGTGCTACTGGAGTAATCGCCTGGTAATTCTCTTAGTAATTTCTTATGCTGCATATAAACTTTCCAATTTTCTGAAATTGTCATGGTCTTTTTCTTCTGGTATGAAAGCACTAATGGTCCAGTTCTGGATGTACTCATCATAACTTGTTTTTCCTGCTTGATGAGTGAGAAAGAATCTGCCTTAATTCGTTATTGACTGGTATTTGTTAATATATTTAATCACGATATGTGAAATCCATTGACATATCATTTTTCTGGGGAAACTTACTCCCTTTCTATTGCCTGTATTACGTTTTGTTCTAAAAGGGTATGGGGTTTGTTATTTTGTGTTAGGAATTCTACGTGACAATCTCTTTTTGTTGAATTATATGTTGGTCAAAATATTTTGTATCATTTACGGGCGTTATGTACCTTCGTACCTGTCTGTTACCTGTCTGACATTGAAAAAGTTGTTCATGTTTAATTATGATGATTTTGTTTTGTATTTTGTACTATGTGCTTCAGAAACCTTCATGGGAGAAAGCAGCTAATATTATAAAACAAAAGTACGTGATAGACTTTTCGGCATTTGTTGAATTCTTAAGTCTCACTAGCTGATAACTTTCTGAAAAGCTTCATGTTTATATTCTGCTGCAGATATGATCCTGAAACTGATGGCCGTGTTCTTCTAGGAAACGTTGATTGCACGGAAGAACCTGCGCTATGTAAGAGGTACTATGAAGTTGATGTTTTCCTCCATTTCCTTGTTGTTTTGGCTTGTATGAAACTTGATAACTTGTTTTGAACTTGCTCAGAAAAGCTATTTCGTTTCTTACTTGATTTATGAGTTGTTTCCAAGAAGAGCAGATTTTGTGTTCGCTCACCTTTTTAATTCCTGCTGTTTAAGGATGCATGTGGAGCAGTGACTGTCATTTTAATTAATTGCTCCTTTGACTTAACATTAATTTTGGATTGTATTTTCAGAAATCACATACAAGGCTATCCATCTATTCGTATTTTCCGCAAAGGCAGTGACCTTAGGTGAGAAACCACCCGATATGATGTTTAAACTGCCAGTAGCATAGTTATAATTCTTCATGTCTTCTATTTAACCTTATGTATCAATGCGGCGACAAATTCAAGTTTATGTCTCCTAACTGTTTTCTCAGTACAGTCAAATGTTGACACGTGTGCAATCATCACATAATTAGTTCAAAACTTTAAATGCTTTTCTTTTCATCTTTTCCCCTTAAACTACCTTTAGGTTTATGAACCAAATATCTGTTGGTGTATATAGTCTTATGAAAGTGTTTCCTGCTTTGTTGTTTTCAGAGAGGACCATGGACACCACGAACATGAATCTTACTATGGAGATCGGGACACAGAGAGTATAGTTAAGGTAGACGAATCCAAATTTCGTTCCAGTATCAGGAATAAATGAGTCAACATTCACATCTATGTGTATGTGTGTATACGTCACTTCGTCTAGTTATATAAAAAGGTCTAGTTGTCTGTGAATTGTATATAAACATATATGCACGGCATATCTTATTGCTGCGTTGTGAGTCAATAGTAAGCATGTTCTTCTAAAAGTTTACAAGGATTTTCTTTCTTCCAGATGGTGGACGGACTGGTCGCACCTATCCACCCGGAGACTCACCAGGTAGCTTTGGATGGTAAATCCAATGATACCGTAAAAAATCTTAAAAAGGCACCAGTTACAGGAGGTTGTAGAGTTGAAGGTTATGTACGTGTAAAGAAGGTAACTTAGACTGGAAAAAAGTGAAAACTGAATGAATGTCCTGTAATTGATTTGTGGCATGTTTGATATTTTTGCCAGCTTTTCTGTACTGGAATTTTGTCGTTTGTATGTTTCAGGTTCCAGGAAACCTCGTTATCTCAGCTCATTCAGGAGCTCATTCATTTGATTCTTCTCAAATGAACATGTCGCATGTTGTTTCCCATCTTTCATTTGGGAGGATGATTTCTCCTAGGTTGCTGACTGATATGAAGCGGTTGTTGCCATATCTAGGCTATAGCCATGACAGGCTGGATGGAAAGGCATTCATAAATCAACATGATTTTGGTGCCAATGTTACTGTAAGTCCCAAAAACCTTCATATGAATTTCGTGTCTTGAACCTTCGTCAAATTTTCTTTTTCTGGCCCTGATTAAATTATTTTCTAAACGCTGTATACAGATCGAACACTACCTTCAAATAGTCAAAACAGAGGTCATTACAAGAAGATCCGGTCAAGAACATGCATTGATAGAGGAATATGAATACACCGCTCACAGTAGCGTGGCTCAGACTTACTACTTACCCGTTGCAAAGTTTCACTTTGAGCTCTCTCCCATGCAGGTTCAGTCCTCATTTACACAAAGAGAAAATATCTCTCGCAAATGTCTCAATATACTTGCCTCCTTATAATTACTCCTTGGTTGCTCTGTTTTTGCAGATCTTGATAACCGAAGACCCAAAGTCCTTTTCGCACTTCATCACAAATCTGTGTGCCATTATTGGTGGTGTTTTCACGGTTAGTATTTTCTCAGTCTACCTTGCTTCTTCATACTCTCATGGATTCCAATTTCGGATTTCGCCTGTGGATTCTTTCAGGTTGCGGGAATACTAGATTCGATTTTCCACAATACAATAAGACTAATAAAAAAGGTCGAACTCGGGAAAAACATTTGATCGGCGACTGGAGGTTAGAATTTTTCGTTAATCTATAAAATCATAGAAGAACCTCAGACTATTTACTTCATGTAACTGTTCTACAGAGAAAAACTTAGAAAAGAGAGAATTTTTGTTTGAGACCTATCTTGGTTTCATTATGGTTCTTGTTAATTTAATATCCGCCTTGTTTTTTTTCTCCTTCCATTTCTGTATATTTAGATGACATATCCGTAAACACACACACAAGTAGAAATTTTATTCATTTACATGAGAAACAAATGAGGTAAAAATCAAACAACAAACACTAATTGACACAAACTTGGATGAAGAGGGAAAAGAAAAAGACTCCGCACAGAATAAAAAGGGACAAAAGAGAAACTTCTTAGTGTAGGAATAGAGTGGAAGCTAGAGCAGCCCCAAGAAGAGCAGCGGCAAAGGAAGAAGAAGAAGAAGCTGCATTGTTTGGAGTTTCTTGAGACGTAGTAGGCATAGGTGCTGGGCTCATCTCAAAAACAGGCGGAGAAGGAGCAGATTCTCCTGAGGGAGCCGGAGCTGGAGACGGCGGTGATGATGATGTGGTGTTGTTGTTACCGCTTCTATCAGCCATGACGATGACCACAAGCTTCTCGTTTTTCTTGCAGTTGTCTTTGTTTCCACTGATGAAATAGTATGGCCCAGAGTGGTTTAGCGTGAAGGAAGTTTTGCCATCAGCGAATTTAGCGCTTGGTGAGTCTGTGTTGCAGCTGTCGTAAGCATCTCTTGTGACTTGGAGCACTGAATCTTGGTTTGGTTGGTAGACGAACACTGCAATTGTTTGTGTCATATGTGAAAGAAACTATGGCTGCAGTTATCAAATCGAATAGTATTAGTACAGTTTGAAAACTTACACAGAGAGTCACCGATTTGGAATCTGCTCTGTTCTGCCCATTGACTGTACACTTGAGGACCAGAAGGGACGGACCAACCCTTCGCTCCACCGACCGTAAACTCTCTAGCGTAGGCTTGGTTAACGATCACTAGCAAACACACGAGACAGAACCCACGATATGTCATGTTCTGTAGGTTTTGGGCCATTTCGTAAGCTAAAAGAAGAGAAGAAAACCAGAGATTTTAGAAAGATGTAGGTAATATCTAGTGTGGTATAGCGTTTGATATGAGATGATGAAAGGCAAATGGGTTTATATAAAGGTGATACTTTTGAGGAAATGTTGCAGAGAAGCTTTTTTATTGTCTTTTTCAAATTCTAAGCAAAGCATAAATGCCTGTTTTCAAGAAGTGTTTCAGCTTTGGAATCTCATGTGACTTGCTTCTTCTGTCAATGACTTTTGTTCTTTGCTTCCGAATCTTTGATTTATATTTTAATATTATTTTTCCGATAGAGATCTTCAAGAACGAAGAGAGATTTCACAAAATTGCCAAATCAAAAGACTAAAATATCTTCTTCATGTCAAAAAAGGCCAACACTATTCTGAGATTTTGGGATTACCAGAGAACAACATACACTTTAATACTTTTATAGACCAAACAAAAGTATTAATACAACATTGTCAATATTTTTCCATATTAGATTAAACATATAACAAAGATATCTCCACATCTGCTCCTTTTGATCCTTCCTCTGTTCAGCAATATCATCAAAACACCAATCTTTAGAAGTTGAAGATCAAAAAACTGATCAAGAATGCTAAGTTTAGTTATCTCTTCAGTAATTAATCCATCATTAGTGCAAACGCCGCGACTGTTGCAAAAACAAGGGACATCAAGACGCTGATACCGCGTCTATGTCCTGAACTCTTCTTCGGGAAATGTTTTGGAAGCGCACATTCTTCTCCATTGAAGAAAAGCTTAGTTGGGAAACCGTCGCCTTCTGGAATATTCAGTCCGTTGATGTTTTTCTTGGTGAAGGAGATAACAGATTGTTGCTTTCCAGGCACGGGAGGGTCTCTTAATGGATTTGTTCCGTTTACTTGACTGGCAAGATAGTTCATACCAGGCAAGCCTTGGAAGATAACGGTTCGATTGTTTGGTGGAACACGTGTTCCATTAAAGGAGTATACGTTTTCATATCCTGGACCTGCCTTTCCCATATCAATCGCCACAAACCAATCCTCGAACGCGAAATTTCTCCAATTGAAAACGGTTAACCTCGCGGTCCAACCATTTTTGTAATCCGTGTTAACGTGCCAGTTAATGCTGACTCCGCAGTTATCCGGACAAGGAAGTTTCTTTGGTACTGGCATGTGGTTTTGTTTAGCCCAAGCTCTAGCCTTTAGGGTTCGGTTATCGAACGGAACAAGGAGGGCGTCTGGAGGAAGGAGGAGCGGGTTACGGTGAGCATCGCAAGTGTCAGTATCAATGTCGTTGCATCCGCAAGCGCAAGTGTTGCAAGGAACTGCAGAGTTGTTGTAAAAGGCAGAGAAAGAGACACAACATCTTGAGGCTTGGGCTTTGGGTTTGGTTATGTTGCAGACCACTTGCCAGCTGGCAATCGCGTAGGTTACAGCCTGCAGACCGCTAGGATCTGGGAATGGAGACGGGTCGACCCGAACCGGTGGCCCGCATTTGTACTGCGGATTGAGAACACCGTCGATTTTCCAATGCTGAGGTGGGTATAGAGCTGTTCTGTTTAGGTCAGGAGGCAACTTGAAAACCTAACAAATTGAGAGAAATCAAAAACTTCAAGACCCTAAAATTTCTGCGATTCGTAACATATTTCAACAAACGAGAATACTTACCTGCAATTGAAACATCGATCGAGCTTTCGAAGGATCCATAATAGGTGGTAAGAGAGTTCCGTTTTTGCAACAGTAAGGTAACTTTCCCGTTACGTTATCGTCCTTCTTCTCAGGAGGCAAATCGGAAATGGCTGGTTTCTTCTGACAATTCATGACCTGAGAGAAATCTAAGTCTTTGTAATACTGTCCAGCTTTGCTGTAAATGCATTCAGATGGATCTTTCTTGTAAGTGTAAGCTCCTCGCATAGTGTTTATAAACTCTCCTCGCATCCATTCAAAAGTCAGGTTCCAACGGTCTAACCGCCCCAGCGGATTGTCGTTGTCGATGGTCACTTGGGCTAAGTAGTTGCTGTCGAACGATTGCAGAACATCGTAGACTATGTTCAGATCACCGTACCTTCTCGGAGCAAACTTTGTCTTTGGTCCAGTCTTGTTCTTGAACTTGGGGTTTCTCTTGCAACAAACGTTCATACTACCTCCTGTGCAAGAAAACAAAACTCACCATTTTGAAAATCACATTCACTTTTAACGCCTTTAAAAGCAAACCACGAAACCAAATAAACGTGTTTGTTTTCTTCTTTCCTTTTGACAATTAAATTAGGGAGTGTTAATTTTCACAAAACGTACATAATATTTTTATGATTTTATCAAACTTTATTCTTAATTTTCATATACAAACGCAAGATTTTGTTTACGTTTTGCATTGCGTTTAATATTTCCAAAAACAAATGGTAAAAATATATTTAGAAATTTTGTTTGATAAAAGCAAAAGAAACAATCTGAGTCTTGAACTAACCTTTTCTTTTAGCGGCAGGGCATTCCCAACCATCGTTGGTGAGCTTAATAGTTCTTGGCATGGGCGTGACCCCTTTTGAAACCCCGAAAAGAGTTCCGGTGATCTCGATATTCGTAGATATCTGAGTGAAATCACCAGCGGTTTCAATCGAGGTTTTCAAATCCGTGTTTGGCGATCCAACGAACGTGGTTCCATTACTGGCGTCCAGAGGATAATCGCCGTCCATAGGAGCCGCACCGGTCGCAGAAACGATCAGCTCTTTGTGACGGAACCCTATGAACATTTGCCAGCCTTTTAGCTCTTCCCTACCCGCGTTTACAATCATCGCAGTCGCTTTAAACGCCCACGATTGCGCGGTCACGTTCTTGACGTGCGGGTACTCTCTTTCGCGGCTGCCGAAGTTGTAGCTCATGAAAATACCGTTGCAATGGGCCATCTCAGGCGGCGGCTCGGCTCCTCCTGCTCCGTCCTCACCCGGAGTTCCATAATCTTGGCCGTTGCAAAGAAAAAGAATTGATGATAACAAAATCAATAGACTTAAAGAATAGCGTATGTCCCAAGGTATCTTCATCCCCGTTTTAACTTCAATGACTCTCATCGTTTTCAAATTTTTTTTCTTCTTCTCCACCGCCTTGTGATTACTTGAACCGCAAGGCAGCGAGAGAAAGAAAAAAAAACAAGGAATCAACCAAGCCTTTTAACAAAGACAAAGATTGATCAACGATTAAGGGTTAGTGTAAAGACCCTGTATAAAGATCAAAAAATCCAAATGTTTAATTCAAAGACACGGAGATGGTTGGAAAAGAAGATGTCTTAATATGGGCCTCTGGTTTTATTTGGTGGTCACGCGGAGAGACATGTAAGAATGTGTGTCAGGGCAATTACTATTTTTGGACACAGAGTTTCATATTTGTTTCTTAACTAAAAACTGTTTCGATTCTTTTCGAAATGTAACAAACTATTTACTTGGTGGATTCCAGAACAATTTGGATTCTAGTTCTGATTCATTTCAGAATTTTGGTTTTTTAAGGATAAAGCGAATATGGATTAGTATAAGATCAATCTAATAGATTTTGAGTTTTTAAATCAAATATATATTCAAATTTTTTTGGTTCATTTTATATTCGGTAACAATTTTTGAAATATGTAATAATCAATTAATTAGATTTACCTAGAAATTTCTAGATTGAATTTACCAAATAAAGTTTACATATAATGTGGATTGCTCATTGTCATTGGTTGTGGGTGTATATCTCAAGGATTAATGTGGGTGATAAGATAATTTTTTCTTACAAAATGTAGCATTTACAATATTATATTAAAAGTTACTTTTGATATTTGAATTTTGATTAGTGTGCTAATCAGGGTAAGGCATGAGAGCCCATCCAATTCGACCCGACTCCTAGATATAGTATAGTTCAGTCAAAAAGGGTTTGGGCCAGGCCATTTTGAGTCGTAATTATTTTCGTTTTTTGTTTTGTTTTGTTTTTTTTCACCAAATGCAACCATATAATAAATACAATACCTTATATAATATGGTCAGTACGAGACTAGAAATTGTCCACTAGGCCACTGACAACAAGAACAACAAAAAACACACAGCACTCTCACCATATTTGTTAGATCTTTTAAATTCAAGATCAAAATAGAGTTTCTTACACTTTCGTGGTATTAAGGTTAATTTCGGTAGTGGTTTTCTTTTTCTTAAAATAAAAATAGAAATATAATAAAGATTCGGTTTTCTGTTATTGAACATCCCTAGTTATTTCTACTTTTGGTTCTTTGTGTATAATCCAATTTTTTTTTTTTTAATCTTCTTACGTTCTTTAGTTTATTTTGCTTCTTTTTTTTGGCTAAACGCGTGCGTGTGTGTCCTACTGAGTCGTCTCTTTGAGTCAACTTAAAATATCATCCAATCAACAAACCAAAGAATCTATAACATCTTCTTTATCTTTCAGACAAATAAAAAAAAAAAATCAAAATCTTGAAAACAAAAAAAATGGATCAAGATCGGGACAGAGAACGTGGAGGAAACTGTTGTAGCTGCTGCTTTAGCTTCATCTTCACAGCTGGTCTCACCTCTCTCTTCTTATGGCTCAGTCTCCGTGCCGACAAACCCAAATGCTCTATCCAAAACCTTTACATTCCTGCCCTCAATAAAACCCTAAATTCACGAGTCAATACGAGTCTAAATTTCATGGTTCGTTGTGACAATCCAAACAGAGACCAAGGAATCTACTACGACGATGTCCACCTTACCTTCTCCACCGCCAACACGACCAAGACCAATTCCTCTGCTCTTGTCTTTGTTGCTAACTACACAGTGCCTAAGTTCTATCAAGGACACAAGAAGAAGGCCAAGAAGTGGGGTCAAGTTTTCCCTTTGAACAACCAGACGGTTTTACGAGCGGTTTTGCCTAATGGATCGGCGGTTTTCAGGTTGGATCTGAAGACGCAAGTGAGATTCAAGATTATTTTTTGGAAAACTAAGAGGCATGGGATTGATGTTGGTGCTGATGTTGAAGTCAACGGTGATGGAGTTAAAGCTAATAAGAAAAGGATTAAGATGAAGAAATCTGATTCTTCTTTTCCATTAAGAAGCTCTTTCCCGATTTGTGTTTTGATGAATTTGCTCGTATTCTTCGCGATTCGTTAACTGGTTGATGGTCTTGATTTTCAAACTTTTTTTTGTTTTTGTTTTGATTTTCAAATTGTTGATCTTAATTATTGACTCTTTCATGAGTTTTTGTTGTGTGTTTGTTCCATTTTCTTCATAGTTTCTAGAATTCGACCAAGTACTCAATGAATCATTTATTCCCTTTTTGTTTGTTTCAACCATGTGTTAGTTTCCATCAACGAAATTCTATTTGAAGTTCAATTATCTATTTTTAAATGTACAAGACACAATTATATGTTGGGCTTCAAATCAATGAACAAAGAACATACCACCAAAAAAAGGTACATAATAATTAATATAACAGTGAATATAACCGTTTAAATATGGAAAGGGAACATTGCGTATATGAATTTTTACGCAGTTATTCCAAATAAAATTACTAGAATTTGATATATTTATTGCCACAACGAATAAATTCATTTACCACTCTATCATTGATGTATATATATAGAATTGATCGACAACAAGTCAACAAAAATGACATGCTCCATAGAAGAACAAGTGGATATTGGATAATACAATATTTTGGCCGCGGTTGTTATCTTACCTTTTCTTGTCAGTACGACAATAACTTAACTTTCAAGTTCAATATTAACCAATCCCATTTTGTATAATAAGTGTGCTAAGTATTTTTAGTATGACTTTGCCTTGCGAATAGTGAGTTAGTCTGTTAAATATCATTTTGTTTGGGTCATGAAAACTACTATATATATCCTTTTTCACAAAACACCAGATTTATATTATTTTTTAAAGACGCGGTAGTATTTTTCAACATTTTGTTTCGATTATTGTGAAAGTTGTCATCGATTACTTAGAAAAGTTGCCAGAAAGGCAAGCAATGACCCTATTTTCTAAATCATTTTTTCCTATCTATTCAATGAGCAATGTGATAGTATAATTTTAGATGGACATTTGTAGTAATTTTTTTATACTTTTGTTCATAATCGTATCATTTCGATTCGGTTCCCATTATCATCAAGTATTCCCAGTTAATTTCTCTAATGTGAATTTATATGGTTTTTATTTCTCTCTAAACTTTTATTGTTTAATTTTCCCTTTGCTTTATGTTCATTGAATTGTTTCTTTTTCCTTTTATTTCGCATTCTTTGATTTGGTTTTCTTTTTCCAACCTCGTATCCGTCTATGACATATCTTCTTACTAATATTTGGAATGACATTTAATTTGTTAAAATTTACATACAATGTCATTGGTTTTAAGAACTAATAATATAAAGATAAAAATGTCTTAACAAAATCTTCACAAAACCTATTTTTCAACTTCTTTTCAAAAATATTATAAGAAATAAATTAATTAAAACAAAAATTATAATCTAGGAAGAAGTGAATATGTTAACTATTATTAACTAAATTATAATTTCAATTTTTTTTAATTTACATAATAAAAATCATTTCATCTAAAATATATTATCATATTTTACTAAGAAATAAATTGATATAAATATATTAAACTAAAAGTTTTACTTAAATAACATTATAATTTAATATATTATTTAAATAAAATTATTTAATGTTTATTATTTAAAGTTTTTAAAAATTATATAATAATATCATCGGAATAAGTCATTTAAAGAACAAAATTAATTGATACATTAAAAACATTATTGTTATTTCCATTGGGTAAAAACAACACAATATCTTAATAAAAATAAATTTATCAAATTTTAAACTTTTCTTTAATATCAACTAAAATATACTTAATTTTGATATAACTAATATAAAATATTAAACTTAATTGAATACATATTTTTGTTGATAAATTTTATACATATATATAGCATTTTATCTTATTAATTTATAATATCGAATCTTAAAAGAACATCAATCCGTGCTGTAGCACGGGACATAATCTAGTATAGTCCTTAAATCAAAGAACTAAAGATGTTTTCCCCAAACTACTTTGTCTGACAATTACTATGGAGAATGAACCATATAGTATGATAACATAAGAAGCACTAACCGAAGTTGTTTTGCACCTAGACCAAAACTTAGAATTAGCAACACAAACATATCAAACACAACAACAGAGGATCAAACGAGACAAAGAAGAAAGAAGATAAGATTATACCATTTCCATTCGGTTGAATCCGGTTATTGAACATGTCTAGTAATTTCTAGTTTCAAATCATTACTCAAAATTTCGAGAAAATTTTCTTTTTATTTTTTTAAATATTCATTGAATTGGTTATATTATGTTGTTGTTAAATAGTAACTTGAAACTATATTATATTCCGCGTTATAGTGCGGATTAAATTTTTTTAGATTTAAGTTTTATTCAAAAAATTTAGTTATAGTATTGCAATGATTTTAATATTTAAATAATAATTTTGGATTAGGTTATTATTTGTCATTCAACAAATTAAATGTTATTTCTATAATTATATTCTCTAAATATTAGTAAGAGGATATTAACTTCAACTATTTGATTTCAATACTAACACATTTTTACCTTTGGTAATTTTTTCTTGTTTGCTTTTTAGATTAATAATATTGTATATTATGGTCGAGCGAGATTCTTTTTTTCTGTGTTAAATATCCAGAGATTCATTACATACTACATAGCTTATTTTATAATTTCAAATCTACTAGTAGGCTTTCTTATTTAATTTTAAGTCAGGGTTGAGGTGGTCCTTATTTTTTCTTAATTACTTATCAATAATCATAAAGCAAGTCAATTTCATGGTGATTCTGTATACTTTTAGATGTGGATAAGTTTATTAATAAATATCCCTTTACTAATATTTGCAGAATACCCATTTGAAAATAACATTTAAATTCTAAAAAATTACATACAATGTCATTAGTCTTAAGAACTAACAAAAACAAATCATTAAGGGTAAAAATGTCTAAACACTTAATCTACTTTTACTATTCACAAAATCTATTTTCAGTTTTATTCAAATTACACTTAATTAATTTTTATTATTAAAAATACATATTTGAAAACAAAAACTTCATAAAATCTATTTTCAATTTTATTAAAAAAATTAAATAAATAAATAAATCAGTAAAACAAAATTTTAATTTAAAAGTAGTAAATATATAAATTAATAATAACTAATTTATAAATAAAAAATAAAATTATAAAAAATTTCTCCATCATAGTTTTTCAATTTTCATTGCATCGAGTTCCTTGTTGAGATGTCTCTTACTTATTGTATCTTTATGGTTGGTTTATCTGTCTGATACCAAGTCTTATTTTGTTGATTATCTTCATTTCTTCATTCATTGCAAGTCTCGAATCTAATATCTTTGACAACTTCTTCGAAACAGAACTCATCCAATTGATTGCTTTGAGCTTTTCTTTGCAGTAGCTTCTCAGACGATTTTTGTGTGGAATCATTTTGTCCTCTAGCTCCATTTTGCTGCAATTTTTTTCAACCATCTTCACTGATACTCCTTCATTTATTTTTTATTTTATTTTAGAACCGCATCCTACTTCTTTGTTTCTGGCTTTACTTTAATCTAAGAAATCTTGTCTTTGCTTTCTTTCATCTTTGTGGTTTGATTGTAGATATATTTAACATATGCATCTTTGTTTTTATTATTCTTGGTGATCCTTCACTCTCTTCCATGCTTTTGATTTCCAGTCGTGGTGTTTCACTTTCTTTTGTTTCTTGTGAAGTTATGGTGTTTCACTTTCTTTTGTTTCTTGGGTTTTAATTGCTACAGTTGTGAGATTGAAAAGCTGATGATTCTATATATATATAATCTTTTCAGGGTTTGTGATCTGGTCGTGTCCTTGCAACCAGGATCCTGAAGATGACCAGTTTTCGAAATGTGTTTTGTTGGTTCTGATTTGTTGCTGTGGTGGATGCGCGGTTGACTCCAGATGCAGCGCATTGGGAGCTTTGAAGGCTTTTCTGGCAGCGGATATCGAATGGTCTGATCGCAGAGTGAATACCTTACTTTCAATTGTTGAACAATTTGGCAACCCTGTTGAATTTGCAAAAAGTTGGAAAGGGAATAATGACCCTTGTGAATGGTTCGGGGTAATCTGTAAGGAAGATATCTTCAAGGGTATCACATTTATCTCCATGAACCTGACAGGAACCATCTCTCCGTGGTTCGCAGAACTCACTTCTCTCACCGTGATTGATCTTTCTCATAACCATCTTACTGACACTATTTCGTTCAACCTCACCAAAATGAAAAATCTGACTATTCTGGATGTTTCTTATAATAAACTTCATGGGAAAGTGTCACATGTTAGAGGAATGGTTATAGATATCTAAGGGAACCCAAACATCGAGACAAACGTGTTCACTCGCCAACAAGTAACAATAGATTAAGTGTGTAGGCATTTTTATCTTTATTGATTTTTTTTTTGTTAGTTCTTAAGACTAATGGCGTTGTATGTAATTTTTTAGAATTGAAATGTTATTTTTAAATGGGTACTCTCAAGAATAAAATTTTAACATATATGGATTTGGTTAGCGACATATGGTGGTAAAATGTTTTATAGATGTAAAATATGGAAATAAAGACTTTATAAAACTATTCATAATAAATAAGCAAATAATAAGCAAAAAATAAGCAAAACATAAGAAAGACAAAAAAATATAAGCAAAAATAATAAACAAATAGCAAAAATAGACATAATTATTATCATTTTTTTTTTTGGTCAAATGTCACACAACTTCACTTAGTCACCATAACGCAATAGACATTTGGTGCTCCTTGGGACAGAGAATTGAAGCCGGTTCTTCGTAAACTTTGTCACCAGATTCAGTATCACCCCTCGGATCATGCTTGCTCGAAAAGCATCAGTAGAGCAAACTCTGTCTCATGTTCTTGGCCAGTTGGATCCTACAAGAGATTTGATCCAAGAGGGCAACCACACTCTAACAGAGTTTTACACAACCGTCATGCGAGACACATCAGCTGTTGCTCACCAAAATTTTTGTAAATAGATTGGAAATGGAGAGGCATTTTTAGAACTCTTGCCCATTTCGTTGAGCTAAGTTCTTAGAGACCCGTAGGAACTTTTGAGAAGACTGAACAACTCAGACGCCATTCTTCAAATACTCTTATACACTTCTCAGTACAGCGACGAACAAGAATTGTCTCTAATTTCATATCGGAGCATTAAAGATCATCATAGCTATGAGGAGCTGCTACAATCAACGGGGATGAAGTTATTTGATCATTTGGATCTGCATCACCAGCCTTTGGATAAAGAAATCTTTATGGGGTCTTCGCTCAATAACCTAGGATTGGTAAATATTTTTCTCTTTTTTTTTTTCAATATGTGCAACTCCCTAGTTCGATCCCAGCATGTTTTTTTTTTCATGGGATCATTTGTCCTAGTGATGTTTCTTTTTTGTAGAGCACACGAGCCAGACTATGCATTAAATCTGCAATGGAGGCAGAGTAGCAACAGGTGGATAATCAGAATAAAATAGACAACAAACGGCCTAAATAGAAGAGAGACTAACATGGACTTTTGAAAATATTTCAAGACATATTTATTATGTTCATTGTAGAATAATACACCAATTTTTGAATATATAGTTTGTTTTGGTGATATTTTTAACAATTACTATCTATTATAAAACTATATTATATCCCGCGCTATAACGCGGATTGATTTTTGTAGATTTAAATTTTATTCAAAAGTTTTGGTTATAATATTACAATAATTTTAATATTTAATAAATAATTTTGAGTTAGGTTATTATTTATTATTCAACAAATTAAATGTTATTTCTATAACTGTATTCTCCAAATATTAGTAAGAGGATTTTAACTTTAACTATTTGATTTTAATAATAACACATTTTTATCCTTGGTGATTTTTTCTTGTTTGCTTTTAAGATTCATAATATTGTATATAATTATTTACAATTTAAATATTTGCTTATAATGTGTATTCTCAATTAATAGTATTACATATGTATTATATGATTTTTAAATTAATTTTAAGTAGTAATATTATAGTAAAAAATTTGAAAAATTTGTTTGAAATCTATAAATTAGTAGTTAGTAATTTATATATTTACTACTTTTTAAATTAAAATTTCGTGTTACTAATTGATTTATTTTAAGATTATGAATAAAATTGAAAATAGATTTTGTGAAGATTATATTTTCAAATATGTATTTTTAATAGTAAAAACTAATTAAGTGTAATTTGAATAAAACTGAAAATAAATTTGTATTTTTAAATATGTATTTTTAATAGTAAAAATAAATTAAGTGTTAAACATTTTTACCCTTATTGGTTTATAGACGTAAAATATGGAAATAAAGACTTTATAAAACTATTCATAATAAATAAGCACTACTTTTACATTCCTGCCCTTAACAAATTCATCAGACAACACCACTCTCGACTTCATGCTTCGTCTCAAAAACATCAACGCTCAACAAGGAATCTACTACGACGACCTTCACTCATCTTTCTCCACCAACTTCAACAACTCCTCCTCTCTTTTTGTGGCTAACTAGTAACTACACAGAGTGCCAAGATTCTATCAAGGACACGAGAAGAAGGCCAAGAAGTGGGGACAGGTCTTGCCTCTTAACAACCAGACGGTTTTCGGGGCTGTTTTGCTTAATGGCTCGGCGGTTTTTCGGGTGGATTTGAAGACGAAGGTGAGATACAAGGTCATGTTCTGGAAAACAAAGAGGTACAAATATGAGGCTAGTGTGAATCTTGAAGTCAATGAGGATGGAACCACTAAAGTCAAGGACAAAGAGGATGGGATTAAGATGAATAAATCAGATTCTTCTCTGCGACTAACCTCTTTCCATCTTTGCTTTTCGATTATATGTGTTTTGATGAATTGGCTCATGTTCTTGGCTATTCATTAAAGGATAAATAAATGATTTTCATTTCCATAGGCTTTTTCTTTTTGGTTATTTTCTTCTGTCCTTTTGACTCTTTAATTCCTCTGTTTCGCTGTTACTAGATTGTATATTAGTGTAGCTTCGTTTGATGTCGGTTAAGTGCTCTTTTCTTAGTCAGATTTTTAACATATCTATATATAGCAAAATTGTTTTTCAAAATCGAAAACTTGAAATCTTAATAAATATTTTAAAGGATAAAAATACTGTAATTAAAATTTTAAAACGTGAAGAAGCGATATATCCTTCATTAGCTCTGTTTTTTAGTTTTATTAGATTTTTTGTAACACATTATTTTTTCTGGAAATGTAATCAATTCAATAATT
The DNA here is from genome assembly GCA_026770425.1 of Boechera divaricarpa. Classification (NCBI taxonomy): domain Eukaryota; kingdom Viridiplantae; phylum Streptophyta; class Magnoliopsida; order Brassicales; family Brassicaceae; genus Boechera; species Boechera divaricarpa. Next base: position 10,004,232 of record CM049184.1, read on the forward strand.
CATGCATTTGTGTAAATAAATTCAATTCCAGTTCATGAATCTTTAGAGATTTTCTTCAAGATATAGATTATTAAAGATAATATTTTAATTTTGATAGTTGGAATACTCTTATTAAACTGACATTTTTTTCTTTTTCTACATATAGTTTCCCATATATAGTTTATTTTTCTAAATACAGATAATTTTAATTATTATTTTAAATATTCCACAAATAGATATGGTAGTAACGTCATTATATGTACTTGATCCAATTATTTTTCGAAATTTTGGATATTCGGATAAATTTATTATCTATTCTATAACTTTAAAACTCTCATAATACGTTTTGTATTTTGAAAATGTATTTGGGTATTTTAACGTGAATGTTAAATATGTCAATTGGTATTTTGTATAGTTAATACCAACTATGTTTATCAATTAAAATGTATAATTTTTCTTGAAATATATATATATGTATATGTAATTTGATCAGACATTATGTAAGAAGTTTGTATATATGCCTAACCCCTAAAACTGCCAACATTTCGTAAAAAATTGCATTCTTCAAACTTAAACCAACTCGGTTTAATATGATATAATTTGATGTAGTGAGAAAAAAAAACAAATGGTATAATAGCAGAAAAAGGCACCAAGGTTGTTTTGCACCGAAAGGAGAACTCAAAATCAGCACACTAACATATCAAATAACAACAACAGGTGAACCATAGCATAAGAAGATGAAAGGTTTTTATAAAATTAAAACTTTGTTCAGAGACAAAGCACCCACGGCATATTAGTATCAATGAAGTCTTAAAATAAGAAACTAATAAACCAAGTTGAAAAGAATGATACTCTTAATGTTCCTTCTACAGCCCTACACCACCATTACCTGATTCAGCAAACAAGAGATCAAAGCGGATTATAAAGCAAACAAAGGAAGAAACATAGTAATATACATATAAATACAACTTACATGGAAGAATGCTTTCGGTGAATGGGAACACAGCAGGATTCCCAAATCCAGTACGAGGGCCCCTTCTCTTCTTCCAGATTTTAGTCTCCACATCATATATACGCCAGTGTGTCTCAGTCACACATATGATCTTGTTCTTTAATGAAGTTACGGTTAAAACCAATTCATAATCTTTAATCGGAATACGAACTTTCAAATAGTTTCAATACAGGTACCCAACTATATTTCTCACCGTCGTCTTTCCAAACCCATATATCCATGTAGCCTGGATGTAGAACAAGCAATGCGAGAGATCCTTGCAGAATTATCAGATGGGTAGCCTCTGTGATATGGTCTTCACCCTTTTGACCATCTGAATACTCAGGCAAGTTTATAACCTCAAATCTCCCTTTCAAATCTACTGAGAGGATCTCACCTGGCTCATTTAAAGAAACCAGCCAATAGATTTTTCCTCCAACAACAATATGACCAGTTCTGTATGGCCTAAGACCAGAACCCATAGGAACACAAGGCACAGGGCCGCTGTTTTTCCAAGAACCAGTGCTGGACGAACACACCTCACATTCATAGGCTAAAGTTTTGTAACGAATTGACCTTCTCGAAAATAATATCCCTTTACAGTTACCCTTTCTTCAGGAATTTTCTTTCCAACGCGGAATATATACGGAAAAATTTATAGTCACTGATGTCAGAGCCATAAGCCACTCCGAAACTTGGCTCAAAGTCAAACGAGGGTCTCCCTCAGGAAGAAGGAGAGTTTTCCTCGTACAAGGGTTGCATATCCATATCTGCAGATCACAAAACTTCTTTTCTAAGTCTTCGTCACAAATCTTATTCACACAGCAGATGATCCCGTTATAGGATGATATCATGTACATGGACTCCTCATGGCTTCTTTGAGATGGGTCAATAGTGTTGAGGAGGGAAAGTTTAAAACTCCTTGCATCCATCAAATACAACTTCATTGCTGTCTCCATAGTAGGGCATACTATGAATGATGGATCCTTTCTTGATTCAGCTAACTGCAGCTCTGCAAGGTACTTACTAAGTGTCTTACAATACCGGATAGATTTGACCGAGACCTGAGACCGCACGTCAATTGCATCTACGATACTCATCCGCTTGATCCGCTGAGCACGAGTTTTGACCATTTTCTGTTTGCTTTCTGTTGCTAAGGCTCTGCATCAACAAAAACACAGTGAACACATAAAAGGGATTCAAGCACAGATATTTATGCAACATGAATGCGTAATTTATGTGACTGTAAGGAGCTACAACCCAGAGGAGCATACAACTGCTAAATACTAATACACAAACACATCAGTACCCTTTAAGGACCAAAAAGACTGCTAAGAAACACCAGGCACCATCAGAACCAAGTAAAAGGGTTTGAAAATGAAATGAAAATGCATCAAAATTATCTTGCATCTAGAAGAGTACTTCCTTCCGCATGTTTCATTGTAATTATATATATACACGAGGTCAACACTGAATTGAACCTGAGAACAAATTGCAAAGGATACAAAATCTAAAGTACCTAGAAACATTGATCAGAATAACCAAAGCGATAGTTACGAGGACAGATCGAAAAACGGAAAACATTATGCACCTACACGAAATCAAGGATTTGTTACGGAAACAAAGTCCATTACCAAGAAATCAAAAACTGTTTCGCAATCGTGTTACATATCTACACAGAATCGGAACTGTATTAAATAAGTATGCAAAAGCCTAATCAAAAGCAACAAATCAAGAAATTGATAGGCAATTTATGAATGTAGAACTCAGGTTGGAATTTCAGATCTGCTGTGACAAATAAGGATGATCCCACAACAGAAAGAAAGGACGACATCATCAAGCTTTGAGATACTTTTGCTACGACAATCAGAAATGGGAACTCTTGCGATGCCATAAGAGATACTCACAATTCACGCGTGACGGCTGGAATTGGTTGGATGAACCAAAAGGGTAAACCAAAAGCTTTATATATAATCTTAGACACAGATTATCTTTAGCTTCTATCACTTTTCATCGAATAACAACGGGACACGTAAAAATGTTATCTCGCTGCTTAGCTGCTATCACTTTTCATCTAATGACAAAGGGACACGTAAAAATCTTATCTCGCTGCTAATAACAACCATAATCACTACAAAGTAACATATTTGGAACTTCAATTATATATAAAATTTAGTCATAAATCATGAATCAAATTCTACCAGCATAGTACAATTTAGTCTCATACCACGAATAACTTGATTCAAACATTCTTCATATATACCGTCAACGTACAATAGTCTCATACAATAATTAACTTGCTACATAACTTTGTACAAAATTTGAGTAGAGGGCATGCCTGCAAGTCTATTTAGACACAGTCCAAAAAGAATTACTCTTACAACAGTACATATCGACAGTTCATAGTTTTGATATATGAAATAGTGTACCAGCAGAGTACTAACTAAGACATGCATTGACTTTAAAGTGAATCTTTGGACACACTCTGCAAAGAACTTAAAGTACATCAATGTGAGCATTAATATTTACCCACAATTTTGAGCATGAATTTCTAGATACTTAATACAGGTTACATATTAATGAACAAAGAAAAGACAAACAGAATCAACTTTTAGGAAGAAAATGAGTTCTAAAATGTGTTATTTCCCAAAATGCAGATTCTATGTAGTGTAACAATGACTAGCAAAATCCGCATCTCAAGTGCAAACATGGCGAAAAAGCTCAAAGAAATGTAAGTATAGGAAACTGATAGTTCCTAGGTTAGATGGCTAATCATAGGTCCATTTACACCTGGTGAAAAATTTCAGCCCAAATACCATCTATTTAAATTCAGAAGGGAAGGTTTTCTGGGAAATCAAACGGAAAAAAGTCTCCTTGATCTCATATGGAGCTGCAAACCCCACTATGCACCCATTGTCAATAAGATGATAATCATTCTAGCTTAGACATACAAGTAAGCAGTCTTGAGCACACAAAAAAACTTATACAACGACTTCAAAGAAAACACATGGATCCCTTTGTCTGAACTCAGAACTCCTAAGACCATCAAACGAGAATTTGAGCTAAAAGGAACTTCTTTCAAGAGGTATAGCAGAAATCTGGAAAATGTTCACTGTTTTAGGAAGAAAGAAAGAAAAATGAACATATGAAATAATAAGGAATAGCAAAATATTGTATGCTACGAAAATATCTTATATGTTCATTAACCTTGTAGCAAACTTAGCAATATTTTCAACTTGTTCAATCTCGATGAGAATACCATATGCAAACGGAGAAAGAGTTATTGACATAAGCAAAAGAAGATCCTGAAACCAACCTGTGACAAAGCTGCTGGTTCACCAACTCTCAAACTCATTAGCTTCAATCACAAAAATCCATGAAATTTAGTAGTCTCTCCTTCATTTAGCTTTGCCCTTTGAAAGGGAAATTCATAAATGAGTCTTTAATTTTTAAAATAAAGCAACAAATCCAAGAAAACAAAATCAACATTGACCCATTAATTATTCACATCATAAGATCAACACTGTATCACCAAAATTCATATCAAATTCAATTCTATCTGATTCCCGTTTTCCACCATCAATCACTAAAACCTTGTAACGCTTCGAACATGGATTCCCAAAAAAAAAAAAAAAAAAAAAAAAACAGTAAAGAACATCATCATTTACTTACCTCATAAGTAGAAGATAACGGCAAGAGATTCCAATGGAAGAAAATTAAAACTCCCAAATTAGGAAACAATTTCATGACACTGATATTGGGATTTTAATGGAAATCGAGAAGAGTATGAGGAAATTTGTGTTTTGAGAAGAAGATACAATTCGGTGCTTCTCTTATAATGACGAGTGTTAATTATAACAACAAATTATCCCAATTCAAAGATCTCTCCATTAAATAGAGCATTACCATTAACAAAATTTATAATCATTAGTTTAATCGAGATCAAGGATTTCTCCGGTACGGATCGGGTTATTAGGTTTCGGTACGATTCTCACAAATTAAATCGGGAGCAAAAATTATTGTTTGCTTCTCATCTGATGAAAAGATATCGAACAAGAAATGAAGAAACAAAGAATCTGTTAAAAATGGGCTTGATATACATGGGCCTTATGAGCGACTTGGAGATGGGCCATATTTGGGATGCAACTAAAGTCGGAAAGTGTTGCTTGCTTCACAGGTCACAGCTCGAGGATGAGAGATCAACAACTCTGCTTGAGAGGTTGATCGAGATCAAAACATAAGAAGATCACTAGTGATTCCCATTTTATAACATGGAAACTTTGGTTCGTACACAAAAGCACACACATCTTATTATTATCAATTATGTCTTACAAAGTTGAAAAATAAATACTAAAACCTGACACAAACCAGAACATCTTAAACCTGAAACAAAATCAAATGGGAAATCATCTTTGGATAACAAATACACAAATACTAGATTGCTTGGAGTCTTCTTTCCATACTCATATACCCATGTAATCCGTTTGTAAAACAACCATTGATAGGTAGTCTCTGTTATCCGGTCTTCATCACTTAGATGATCTGGATATTAAGGCAACTTCATATAACTTCGAATATTTCTTTCGTATCCACATAGATGATTTCACCGAGATCGTCTAAAGAAACCACGCATTAGATCTTTCCTCTTACAAAAATATGACTCGATTTTTGTAGGAAGAAAAATCTATTGGCTGGTTTCTTTAGATGAACCAGGTGAGATCCTCTCTCTAGATTTGGAAGGGAAATTCAAGGTTTATCAATTTGCCTCAGTATCCAGATGATCGAAATGGTGAAAACCTGATCACAAAGGCTACCCATCTGATAATTCTGCAAGGATCACTTGCATTGCTTGTTCTACATCCATGTTACACGGATATATGGGTTTGGAAGAAAGACGACAAGAAATGAAATTTTTTATCCATAACTTCTTCAGAGAAAGAGATCATGTGCAGGACTGAGATGCACATGTCACATGTGGCACATAAAAATTGTCTTCCCAAGTTTAGGATTCATGGAATGATTTTTTAAAAGACTATCTTTCTTGAGGAAATAACTTCATATATATATATATATATACATACGAAAGTTATAATCGAATCCATTAACTTTTATGAGATTTTTAAAAAATCATGATTTTTCTATTAAAAAAAATCAATTCATGCACCTATTTATATTTAAAATTATTTAGTTCATGTATCTTGACAAAAAATTTCAAACATAGATTAAATTTAGTGAAGATTCATGTATTCAAAAACTTTATTTTTAAATACGTGGCATGAATTAATTCTTAAAAGGACATGTATTTGTCAAAAAAAAAAAATCAATTCATGCACCTATGCAAATTTTAAACTACTGAGTTCATGCATCCTGAAAAAAAATTTCATACATATGTCAAATAATAGTCAAGATTCATGAACTTAATAGTTTAAAATTTTACATAAATGCATGAATTAGTATATTTTTCAGAAAAACACTTGCCCTTTCAAAAGTGACATGTACCTATTTAAATTAAAACAACTGAGTCCATGCATCTTGACGATATTTTCCAAACATAGCTTATTTAATTTAATATATTATAGATGCATACTCTTAGTTTATCAAAATTAATATTTTTACTTCTCTATACATGTATTTTTTTCTAAATATAGATTAATAGTTCAAATAATCTTATAAGACTAAAGGCATGCAAGCTACAATAATTAACTACATTAATGAAAAATTCTGTCAAGATTCATGAATTCAGTAGTTTTGAATTTACATAAGTGCATGAATTGATTTGTTTTTGAAGAAAAATACATGTTCAATACCTATTGTATTTTCGAAATGGATTCAAGAATTTGTAAATCTGATATAAAAATATTTCATATTGGTATCTAAATACTCAATACAGAGCATTTTATTTATTTGAATATCTAATATATAAACTACATGATATTAACTATTAAGTAAGAAGCGTGTTTATTGCCTAACCCCTGAAGCTGCCAACATTTCCCAAAAAAATTGCATTCTTCAAACTAAATAAACCGGTTTAATATATGACATATGGCAACAAATGTCGTAATAGAAGCAGAAGAAGCACTAAGCAGAACTCAAAATTAGCAACAAGAACACAGAGAATCGAAGCAGAAGAACATTAATGGTTTTCACAACATTTAATAAAACTCTGTTCACCCACAGCTTATTACTACTATCAATCAAGTCTTGAAAACAGAAACATCATAAACCAAGTTCAAAAAGAAAACAAAAACCCAAAACAAACCAGAAAGTCCTGAAACCCAAACCAATATGAAAGTTACAGTACTGAGAGAAACACACAACCTCTCCGATTCAACATTCTCTGCCTCCCATCAAAGAACATCGATACTCTTGCTGTTTCCTTCTACAACTTTACACCGCCGTTACCTGATTCCACAAACAACAGATCAAAGCGGATTAGAAAGCAAACAAAGGAAGAAACATAGTATCATACATATAAACACAACTTACATGGAAGAATGCTTTCGGTGAATGGGAACACAGCAGGATTCCCAAATCCAGTACGAGGGCCCCTTATCTTCTTCCAGATTTCAGTCTCCACATCATAAATACGCCAGTGTGTCTCCGTCACACATATGATCTTGTTCTTTAATGAAGTTATGGTTAAAACCAATTCATCATCTTCAATCGGAATACTATGATCTTTCAATATAGGTACCCAACTATATTTCTCACCGTCGTCTTTCCAAACCCATATATCCATGTAGCCTGGATGTAGAACAAGCAATGCCAGAGATCCTTGCAGAATTATCAGATGGGTAGCATCTGTGATCTGGTCTTCACCCTTTTGATTATCTGGATACTCAGGCAAGTTTATAACCTCGAATCTCCCTTCCAAATCTATTGAGAGGATCTCACCTGGTTCATCTAAAGAAACCAGCCAATAAATTTTTCCTCCTACAAAAATATGACCAGTTCTGTATGGCCTAAGACCAGAACGCATAGGAACACAAGGCACGGGGCCGATGTTTTTCCAAGAACCAGTGCTGGACGAATACACCTCACATTCATAGGCTAAAGCGTAACGGTATTTTGGAAATAACTGACCTTCTCGAAAATAATATCCCTCCACAGATTCCCTTTCTTCAGGAATTTTTTTTCCAGTGCAGAATATACGGAAAACTCTATAGTCACTGGTGTCGGAGCTATAAGCCACTCCAACACTTGGCTCAAACTCAAACGAGGGTCTCCCTTGGGGAAGAAGGAGAGTCTCCCCCGTACAAGGGTTGCATAGCCATATCTGCAGATCACAGAACTTGCTTTCTACGTCTTCGTCACAAATGGAATTCACGCAGCAGATGAGTCCGTTAAAGGATGATATCATGTACATGAACTCCTCGTGGCTTCTCTCAGAGTGATCAATAATGTTGAGGGGGGAAAGTTCAAAACTCCTTGCATCCATCGAATACAACTTCATTGCTGTCTCCATAATAGGACAGACTATGTATGAGGGATTCTTCCTCGATTGAGCTAACTGCAGCTTATAAAAATATTTAGTACTAATTGACTCATGCCAATGCTTACTAAGTGTCTTAAAAGACAAGATAGATTTGACAGAGACACGAGATAGGATTTCCATAAAGACACCCTCTGCATCTACAACATTCCATGTCTCTGTTTTCTCTGCTCTAGATAGCTTGAGAGGCTGTGTCTCTGCTCTCATCCGCTTGATACGCTGAGCACAAGTTTCAACCATTTTCTGCTCTGCATCAACAAAAAACATCAGTTAGCACATAAAAGGGACTCAAACACAGATATTTCAGCAGCATGAATGTGTATTTATGTGACTGTAACGAGCACACAACTGCTGACTACTCATCCACAAACACAGCACCCCTTTAGATGAAGACCACAAAGACAGCTGCACCCATCAGAACCAACCAACAGGGTTTGAAAATGAAATGAAAATGCATCAGAGTTATCCTTAATATAGAAGAGTACTTCCATCCGCATGTTTCATTCTAAATAAATATATGCACGAGATCAACACTGAATTGAACCTGAGAACAAATTGCGAAGGATACAAAATCTAAAGTGCCGAGAAATAATGATCGGAATAATCAAAGCTATAGTTACAGGACAGATCGAAAAAAGAAAACATTATGCACCTACACGAAATCAAGGATTTGTTACGGAACAAAATCCATTACCACGGATTTCGAAATCGTGTTACATATCTTCACAAAATTGGAACCTTGATCCTAACCAAATGGCAACAAATCAGGAAATTGGTAGACAATTTATGAATGTGGAACTCAGGTTGCAATTTCAGATCTGATATGACAAACAAGGATTATCACACAATGGAAGGAAAAAAGGCGACATCATCGAGACCTCTTGCCGGCTTGGATACTTGGAACCGTTATCCTAACCAAAAGGCAACAAATCAAGAAATTGATAGACAATTTATGAATGTAGAACTCAGATTGCAATTTCAGATCTGATATGACAAACAAGGATTATCACACAATGGAAGGAAAAAAGGCGACATCATCGAGAGACCTCTTGCCAGCTGTCAGATGCTTCTGCTACAACGATCTTCACGCGTGATGGCTAGGGTAGGTTGGATGAACCAAAAGGGCAAAACAAAAGCTTTATATACAATCCTAGACACAGACTATCATTAGCTTCTATCACTTTTCATCGAATGACAAAGGGACAAGTAAATCTCCCTGCTTAACTTCTATCGATTTTCACCTAATCACAAAGGGACACGTAAAATTGTTATCTCGCTGCTAATAACAACCATAATCACTACTAAATTAACATATTTGGAATTCCAATTATATAACATTTAGTCATAAATCATGAATCAAAATCTACCAGCATAGTAAAATTTAGTTGCATACCACAAATAACTTGATAAAAACATTTCTCATATATACCGTCAACGTACAATAATCTCATACCATAATTAACTTGCTATATAACTTTGTATAAAATGCCAGCAAATTTATTTAAGCACAGCCCAAAAGGATACTCTCTTAAACAGTACATATCAAAAGTTCATAGTTATGATTTACTGGGAAACAGTTTACCAGCAGAGTACTAACTAATACATGCACTGACTTAAAAGTTAAAACTGAACCCTTGAACTCTCTCTGCAAAGAACCTAACGTGTATTGATGTGAGCATTCATATACACCCACAATTTTGAGCATGAATTTCTAGAAACTTATATACATATATACCTATACAGGTGACATATTAATGAACAGAGAAAAGACAAACAAAGCCAACTTTTCGGGAGAAAATGAGCTTTTGAATTGTGCCATTTCCCAAAATGCACATTTCAGAAAATGCAGATTATATGTAGTGGAACAATGACTAGCAAAATGCGCATCTCAAGTGCAAACATGGCGAATAAGCTCAAAGAAATGGAAGCATAGGAAACTAATTGTTCCTAGATTAGATGGCTAATCATACTGACATTCACACCTGATGAAATTTTTCAGCCCAAATACCATTTAGTTAAGTCAGAAGGGAGGGTTTTTGGGGATATCTAAGGAAAAAAGTCTCTTAGATCTCATATGGAGCTGCAAACTCCACTCCACACCCATGCGGAACAGATGATAATCATTCTATCTTAGACATATACAAGCAGTCCTTGAGCACAAGACAGTTCTCATACAACAACTTCAAAGAAAAATTCTAACATTTATCTCGGGCACATCGGTTCCATTGTCTAAACTTAGACCTCCTAAAGACCATTGAAGAGAAACTTAGCTATAAAACTTCTTTCAAGAGGTATGGAAGAACTCTGGAAGACATTCACTGTTTTTAGGAAAAAGAAGGAAGGACATATGATGTAGCTGTGTAAATATTTCTTGTTGCTGCACATTCTATTATGTTCATTGCCTTGTACCAAACTTAGCAAAATGTCTGATTTCGTTTTCAATGAAAGTACCATAGATAACAACATAAGCAAAGAGAGAAAGAAAGAGGCAATTGTCATAAGCGAAAGGAGAACAAAAGGAGTTTTCTGAAACCAACCTGTGACAAAATTTGCTGATTCACCAACTCTGAAACTCAAAAACTTGCAGAGAGAAAGTGAAAATGATCCATGAAATTAGTAGTGTGGCCTCTTTCATCCAGCTTGCCCTTTAAAAGGAAAATTCATAAGTGAGTCTTTAATTTCTTATAATGAAACAACAAATCCAAGAAAACAATTTGACCCATTTATATCATCAAATCATTTCAATTCATATCATCAAATCATTTATGAAAATCAACACCGTATCACCAGAATTCACATCAAATTCAATTCTATCTGGTTTCCATTTCACCATCAATCGCTAAAAGCTTGTAACGCTTAAACATGGATTCCAAAATCAAAAATAGTAAAGAACATCATCGCTTACTTACCTCTAAAGTACTTGATAACGGCAAGAGTTTCCGGTGGAAGGCAAGTAAAACTCCCAAATTAGTAAACAATTTCATGACTCTGATTATCGGGACTTTTAATTTTTATTAATGTTTTTGTGGAAATCGAGAATAGTATGAACAATTCTGAAGAACACGTGTTCTGAGAGACGAAACAATTCGTTTAGCTCTTAAGATTATTAGAATGACAAATCACCCCACTTTGATCTTAAAACCCAATTGGGAGATCACGTCTCTTCTGTGTATCCCGGCATTAAATATTTTATTACCAGTGGTTATATAATTTAATCAAGACGCATCATCTCTGCGGTATGGATCGGTTATTAGGTTTCGGTTACGATTCTCACAAATTTAACCGGAAAAAAGGACCAAATAAATTCAAATACGGTGTGTGGACAAAAACGATTACGACTAATGTAGCTACGGAATCATTTAATCTTCAACATAAGAACTCACTCATTTCCTTAATTCACAAATTTTTCAACACTTTTCTCTGTGTTTCACTGCTCATGAAAACATTTCAAAAAAATCAATACAAACAGAGGAAGATCACTCACCAATGATTCCCTTTTATAACATGAAACGTTAGGTTCGGACACAAATCGAAACTGCATAAACAAAGTTGAAAAGGAAAGATTACAACCTGACGCAAAACCTGAAACAATATGAAAGATTCAACGTAAAAATGAGAAAGAATCTGCATCTCGAGATAAATCAAACACCAAGCGAAGACTTTGGTCTCACCACCAACAAACCACAGATAATAAATACTCAAAATAAACCTTTGTTCATCACCACCAACAAACCAGATATGATCTAGCCTCACCCCGCCATTGCCTAACAGATCACAGTGGATTAGAAAGCAATGTAAGGAGGAAACATTGTATCATACATTAAATATACGAACAGAACTTACATGGAAGAAGGCTTTCAGTGAAAGGGAAGATAGCGGGATTCACAAATTCAGTAGGAGACTCACTTTCTTCGGTCCAGATTTTAGTATCCAAATCATACTTCCACAACTGCGTCTCAGTCGTAAGTAAACAGGATCTCGTTCTCTGATGACGATACGAATAAAACAATTTCATGGGAAATAAACGCTGGATACAAAAACCCATAAAACAATTTCGCGAGTGTCTCTGTAAAATACAACATCGTCATGGGATATCGACGAAACACCCCTTCTTCAGGAATTTTCTCTCCAACACAGAATATGCGGAAAACTTTGTAGTCGGGACCATATGCAACTCCTATGCATGTGATTCCATTGCAACTAGTATTACTTATCTCAGGCACACTTCAGGAGAAAGTACAATAGATTCCATTGTCTAAACTCAGAGCAATTTAGCTAAAGAACATCTTTCAAAAGGTATAGCAGAACTCTGTAAGTTATTTAATAAAAGGGGGGAAACAAAAGAAGTGTAGCAGCCTGATAGATTTCTTGTTACTAAACAACATTTAAATGTTCATTGCATTCTAGTAAAACATAGCAATATGTATGATTAAAAAGATTATCTAAGATATTCGCACTTCCCTAATGTCAATGCAATGTATATGAATGCGATAGACAACATTTGCATACAGAGAAAGCGGCAATGGCATAAGCAGCAAAAGAACACTGCGGATTCAGCAGCACTCGAACTCATTATCTTCCAGAGAAAAGAGTCACAATTAGCTACGAAAGTAGTAGTTCCTTCTTCTTCACCCAGCTTTACCTCTGAGTGGATTTTCATAATGAAACACAAATCCAAGAAAACAACGACCTGACAGCTGAATTTCCATTATCACATCAATCAACACCGTATCACGAAATATCAGATCAATTCAATTCTCTATGTGGTTTCTTTTTGGTCAACATAGATCCCGAATCAGAAATAGTTAGAACACCGCTTGTCTCATGAATACGTGATACCGTCGAGTATAGTTATCGGAAACAGTTTCATGACTGCCATAGTTGAAAAGTATAGTTATCAAAATCGATAATAGTATGAGAAATTTGAAGAACACGTTCTCCGAGAAGAAGAAACTACTAGTGAATGACAAACGAGAAACATCTCATAAAATCATAATTTACCAGAAACAAATTAAAAAACATTCTTTATTTCCTCCGGCACGAATCGGTTGTCCAGATCCGGTACAGTTTAACCGATTCGGTTTTCTTCCACATCTCACATTTTCTTTGGTAGGCCAGATGAGAGAGCATATTGAAAAGACCAAAGAGAATGATGTTTTGTTTTGCTTTGCTTTTAAACGGGTCTTAAAATTTGTGAAAAAGTTCCACAGGATACAATCATCAATAGTGAACCAAATTTACCTAATCCACAATTAAGATTTTGGAACCGAAACAAGTCATCATCACCCATGGGACACCTCATTTCAAATCTTTAAAAACCCTATCGTCCTTAAAAGTTTCTATAAAAAGAAAGGATTAGTTTTTGTCTTTGTGACTACCTCCATAAAATCAATCAACCGTCGAGCCGCTGAAAGAAGTAGAGATAACCCATGTCTTTAGGAGGATCAGTCGATATACCAACTTTGTTGTCATTGAAAATAACCCAACGACCTTCTTTCAATATGTGAGCCACGTAGTGACCACAGTGAACTGATGTTCCCATGTGACTTACTATTCCAAACAGCTTGTATTCTGCGTTTAAGATCAATCTTGAGTTAGAATTATTCTCATATTGTTTCGTGGAAAAAAAACACCAAGATTTGTTTTGCAATATGAGATAGAAAGACTCAAAAGAGGGTTTAAGAAACTAACTCCCTCCTCCATCTGGTAATCCACTTTGAGCCGGAGTCTGTGCTGAATTGCTAGATGAAACATCCATGTCTGAAACTGATGAATTAGGATTGTTGAATATCCAATCTGTTGCTTTCTCAATATCTCCTCCCTGATTAAAGAAAAAAAAAAAAAAAAAAACGATTTCAGTGATAAGAGTAAAGAAAAAAAAAGAGCCTTGCAGAAATGCAACTAATTTGCTCAAAAGTGTTATACCGAGACTTTTAGTGCCTTTCGAGCAACATCTTCAGCAAAACCAAAGGAGAGTAAGGTATCAACGCTTGATTGATCAACGTCAGATGTCTGATGGGAGATCGGTGCATCGATGTCTATGAAACATAATGCCTCATCATATTAGAAATTAGTCTCGAAACGTAATTTAGTTTTATGAGAGAAGTTGAGCCTCAACTACAGACTTGTGGAACTATTTTCAGTTACCTGGATCATCCATGTGAGAAAGTAACCAGTTCATTGCCTCTTCAACCCCAGCATTGGAAGTATTTATGGCAGCTTTCTGGCAATGAAGCTGGTTAAATCCCATTGAGACAAGTTGTGCTACTATCTCCTCATTTGCCACAGGCTGCGCTGATTCCATCACTTCTTCTGGAACTGTATGCAGAAAAATCCAATAGCCAACAGAATTATAGGGAGGATAAGTTTTGTTTATCTAACAATATGATAACTGAATGGAGAGAGTGGACAAAGAAATAAAGAAACTAGAGCACCAAGACACTAAAACAACTATGACATGCAAAAAAAAAAAGAAAATAAACGTAATCAAATAACCAAAGAAACAACCCGAATAAGTAGCTAGTGAATGCAGTCTAAGAGAAGGAAAACTCATGTGTGGATAAAAAAAACCTCAGCAGAAATGTAGTTTGGCTGTTAAAATTCCAGCAGAATGGTAGAGTATCTGTTAGAAAATGTATTTAAGTGCTTTGGCGATAAAGGATCACTCAACACAACCATGGTGCGCAACATGCAACAATACACAGACTTCCTTCTTAGAAAGTAACTGCCCTAATAAAGAAACCGTTTAAGGTATGCTGGTACTTTTTAATGATTAGTATACTGAGTGCTAATTCCAAGATAGGTTCAAAAGGCTAGTAGTCATGACATTAGAAAAAGTAGCACAGTTCGAAACAATCAGTAAATTGTGGATCATTATTTATGTGAATTATGAAACACCATTCTTGTAATAAATATAACAACATACCGCCATCTGGCAACAGTTCCTCCCCAGGTTGGAGTCCTTTGCTACGCATGTGGCTGATATCAATTACATCCGGAACATCAATGTAGACATCTGCCTCCGCAAATCAAGAAAAAGATAATAAGTATTTATATACAGGGCCAGTAGGGAAGATTATAAGGATCGGTGTTTCAGAAAGAGACCAAGTTTCTTTGGCACCCAGCCTGCCTCCATAACAAACTTCCGCATGTGCAGGACTAAATAATCTGGGAAAGATGTAAAACCAGTTGTCCTGCATAAAATGGAAACCAAAAGTTCACCCTTAAAAACTTACTTTCATTCTAGTCTTGGTTGCACTAGAATTCACTCAGCAAAAAAAAATATCATACTTGATAGCTGTTGTCTTCCCCTTCAGAGCAGAGCTATAGTAATCATGAATCTGCTCTGGTGATGCAAAATTTGCTAAACAAGCTTCTAAAGGAACTCGTGGGCGTACTATTTCATCACTTGACCTGCTGAAAATAAATATCTTAGATAAGCAGAGAAACTATGAAACATATTAAACTTGAGTCAATTAACTCACATATCATTTTCTTCCAATCCTTTTCCTGCTTTCTGCTTGTTAAAGGCTTCTAATTCATCTTGATCACCAAAAATTAAGCAAAACAAAGACAACAAAATAAGAAACACGCCAAAGGATAAAGGAAGAGGAACAGAGACAGACGAACAGGATATACCTTTATTAGTTGCCTCATGCAGTGGAATGTTCAAAGAAAGAATACAGTCATCCCTCTTATTATATGCAACCTTTCCAGATGAACAAAGGATCTTTTCTTCTATTCCAAACTTGAAGCTCCTTGAGGGGTCCAAATCTGGTGTCGTGTTGCTGACACGCTCAACCTTGTCTACCAAATAGAGGAAAAACTCGAGAGCATCCTACGAGACAAAATGGTGCTAGTTAGTGTGAAAACATATATAATTTCGTTAACAGATGCCTAAAAAGAGCATCGTTCAAAGACAAGTTAGAAAATAAACAAAACTCTGAACATTTAAAAAGACATGGTTTTCACCTGCTGTCTCATAGAAGAGAATTCTGCGTGGCTTGCAGCAATTACGTTTTTGAACATGCGAGGAGGTATTCCTTCTTGTCTCTATTATTGATTAAAAAAAAAGAAACAATATGTAAAGTCATCAGAAATCAACACTAGAGGGGTATGCAAAAAAAAAATGTGGCCCTCCGCATACATATATTCATTCAAAATTCAAACAAAGGACTTCAACCATTTGTTGCCTAGATCTGCTGGTCTGTGTTTATTTACCACACAAGTTGTACCAAAAAGGAAAGCCCCTAAGAGTAGAAAATGACCAAAGATGAAGAACTAACCATAGAAACCCGGAAAAAAATCACTAGGATTAAAAGATTGATATGCTTATAGAGCTCTTGATCAATCAACGGTTTCTATTGTAAGATCAATAAGAAATTTAATAATCATATAGAATAAGAATCTTACAGCATCTCCAGTTGCAGCATCCTTCTGCAATCAGAAGAATGGCAAAATCAATGTACCGAGGCCCTAAGAGGTGGTTTAGAAAATATATATGTATGCAAGGGAAAAAAATTCCTGATATAGTCATACCTGTGTTGCAGGAATAGAGTACTTCCCAGATAGTAAACCATGTCCAAGCTTTGTTCTGCAACCAACAGTGCAAGGAGTAGGAAATAAATATGCAAACTGCCATGCAATTGTTCCTCATGGAAATCAGATTAAAAAAAAGAAGTGCACTGCATATTAAACCAAATGGAGAAAAAACAAAAACTAAAGCATGTATCATGCAGATACAGAGTATACACAAATATAATCTTAAAACCCTTTTATCTTTACAAAGTCAAAAGTTCAATCACATGATTTCAGAAAGTCCAGAGCATAAACATAGTAACATTTTTTCTAACAATAACTTACAATTGCATATTGAGGTCCAAAGTTGGATCAGCAGGAGCCATCTCAAAAGCCATCTTTAAGCTCTGATGTGAAAAGTATCTGTAACAATCTCAGAAACAAAAGTTACTACAGTGGATTCAAAGACCAAAAGGTTTGTTTTGATATAAGTTATACAAGTGAAAAAAGAAGTATGGGCAATGGCATCTACCTTGAAATAAATGAATGGGTAGAGAAAACAATCTGCATCGTAGCTGCCAAGTAGCAACTGGCAAAAGAAATGAAATGGGCATGAGACATCAACACGGAAACGAAATCCCTGACAATTTTTCCATTGCAAAGAGTACCTGTTGCCAAGATTGACAAGTCCGGTATATCCAGGTCCAAACACTGGTACCAATTCTTTTCCACTCTCTTGTATACGGTTCCAGTCAAAATTTGTATTTTGGTCAAGTTCTCTTTCGGCAGTTGTCATTTCAGTCTGTGAAGATTGTAGCAAACATCCCAAGAAACTTAACATTATTCAGATGAAAGCTGTTTTATCAGTATGGGATCAGGCAGTATAAAGTGGAAAACAAAGACAGGTGAACTATAAAACCTATGATTTGGGAAATGACGCCTCCTAACTTAAACAGTACATGCAGCAAGGAAAAATGTGGACAAAAAACCCAAAAACAGTTTAATATTGTAAATGTTTAGACTTTCATGACGCAACAAATACAAGTTATTAGACTGTACGCGTGAATGGGAATTGTTGTCACAAAACAACCTGAAATTACATTCTCCAAGTGCACTGAGCATTTTTAATCGCAGTTATAAAAAAGTATGCAATAACACTGATGTGAGTCTATTTGCTCTTGCAAAGAAACATTTGGCCTCATACATATTCCACATCTGTACAGTTGTTTTGTGGCAATTGATACTGAAGAAAGAAATGAACACAAGACAAAAGCTTTCTAGTACAGCCAGCAATTGACCAATGCGGCACAGGAAGGGCATCTTACAAATCATAGCACTCAAGAAATGAATTCCAGACATAAGCTTTCTAGTACAATCAGCACGTGCCAATGCGACCCAGGAAGGGTATCTACACAAACCATAGCACTATGGGAATACCTAAGCTTGAGTCTCTGATAAAATTGCAGTATACGAAATTCATTACCACAGACAAACAACAATATAAAGTGTCAGACAAGATGCAGTCTTCACTTTTATACTTTACCAGAACCATGAACCATCATTACTAACCTTCTGCATCGATGAGAAGTCAATTCCAAAATGGGCCAGATGCTCAGCCAGAAGCGGGTCCAAAACACTGTCATCTTCCGGATAGGAATAAACATCTGAGCTGCCAAAATATTTGCAACGGTAAGTGCTGAAGAAATCAAAACCCATCCAAAGAACATGATAATCCATATGTATCAACTTAAGGGCAGAGATCGGTATATACATATATATATATATATGTAACACGGCTGAAGGGTACCTAGAACTTTTCAAAAAGGCCAATTCCAATCCCCGAATATCACAAGTCTTTACATTACTCAGAAGTAAAAATAAAGACATCTACAACAGAGTGAACTAAAACTAGATTTAGGAAACAAGACAACTTTACCTGCTGCTTCTAAGTCAGCTGTAATTGTTCCAAGCTTTACAGCAAGAGGGTAGGCTGTCTCTTTGTAGTGCTCAACTGCATGGTTGTTTCCACCAGTTCCATCCCAGTTTTTCCTTCCACAGAGAATCATTCCATCGGTAAGATTAAGCCAGAGATTCTCTGTCTTATCACACTTGGCGCATTTCCAACCAGAGGGAGGAATTGCAATGCCACTCTTGATTTGCTGCAGTGTCAATGCATGTTCACTAACTTGCTTTTTCTCAGCTGTCCAAGCTGCAACTTGCTCTTTTCGCTCAGCACCTACGGCATTCACTACAGTATCAACTGCAATCCTCACCTGCAATACAAAATACAAAAAGGAAAGAAAGCTAAAGACATTGCTATAAACCCGCTCTGATAACACAGCTAAAATCACAAACATATTGCTAACACCTTCTCTGGTAGTTCAACAGAAGGAAATGGAAGTGAAACAAAATCCGGAAGTATGACTATGCTATAAGACTCCTCGTACTCAGGCTCATTGTTGTCAAAGCCTCCATCAACTCCTGCAATTTCGAAACAGTTCAAAATCAACCTCCCATCCGTTGGTACAAAAAAAAAACAGTATAGATACGGCATTGGAATCATTGTATATACCTATAGCGAGCAGAGTCGGTTTCTTGAGAGGCCGATCCTCAGGAACAGACTTCGTAGTCTGCTTAATATGCAAATAAACAGGGTTTCCAGTCTTCTCATAATTCCAAGAAACATAATCCTTGCCAAAAGCAAGAAAACTGTTCATATCTACGAACAATCCTCCTTCGGATCTCTGAAAATAATCATCGCGAAATCATCAAACCCAAGAAACAAAAGAACAGTTTGGAATAAGAAAAGAAACTGAGAGAGGTTTACCGGAGTATCGAAGGAGAGGCAACACTCATGCTTGTAGATGCGATGGGTAGGTTCAGGGATCTGAACCCTAGACAAGTTCGATCGGAGGAGCTCCATAGGGTTTTTGCAAAATCGGCGAAACTCTCGACGGAGAGAAAGAAATGAGTTGTTGAGTGATGATACTCACACGCGTCTCAACTTAAAGAAGGTACGGATGAGAACGTCGTCGTCCTTCTAAATTCCTTTCTTATGCCCTCAGGTTTTGGGTTTCTTTACAGAATTGCGTCAATTTGGGGAAAATTCGTGTTGGGTAAATTTTTAAAAATATTCTAAATTAAGGAAAGCGATATTTTATTTGATAGAGTCTGGGATACAGAAAAGAATATTCTACGGCCCATTAGAATTTGTATATACCCAATAGCAACCCAATATTATTGATTGACCCACATATCCCATGAGTATGCGTCATTCTAATATTAGAGTAAATGATAATAGAGTAAGCAAGTGTGTTTATGAAAAGATGGCTTTGTTCTCAGAAACTCACAAGGAAAGCCATGAAACTCAGGTCATGCTAAGTTGTTGAAATCGCAACTCGTCTTGAAGCTACAAGTGTTAGCTAAGACTTCACATAATGCAATATGAGGATAAGAAGATATGGTTGGATGATTTCCGATATTGATAGCACACATCTTTTTTTTTGCTGCACAGAAAAAAAAAAAAAATATATATATATATATATATATAGTTCTATACAACGCATCCAATGCAACTGAACTTGACATCAAATCCAGGAATCACACGATTTGCATCCGTTTGATGAGAAGGAACTAAACAAGCGGGTATGTTGGCAAAGAGAGGGTGTTCGAAGTAAATGTATCTATGAATGCTTTTAAAGAAGGAACAATGGTGAAGTGATTTTGTTCTTCATTTGTATAACACTCTAGTTTCAGTATTCGGAACGGATGGTACGTATCCAACCGAAAGGTTCGTAAATTCTTCCAGTGCAAGCTTAAATGATTTGGTTCAATGTGGTTCTTCACTCAAATGTGTAATATATAATGTGTTTGTGGACTACTTAGCTAATTAGACTTGTGAACTTCTGTTTCATTTTTATTCTCATACTTTTTATGAGAAAAGTAATGTCAAAAAAGAGAAGTACAAACCAAAAATAACAGTTTGGAAAATATGTGTCCCTCTACAATTTTGTTGTCACTAAATCTAAAACTGTATAATACTAATAGATAAGTACAAGTATATTAATGTGAACTATGCATGCCAGCATGAGCAAGTGGTGATTTTGATGAATGATATTGACGATGATAATCGCGATAATAATACTAAAAGAAGTACTCACCTTTCTCGATGATCTCATTTTATTGAAAATTTCCATATATATTTTTTAGGGATAAAGATCGAGCTGGAATTGATAGGTCAGTGATCTAACTTCATGTCACTAGATCTCACTGTGTTGGTTCAAAATTCTATATAAGAAGTAAAAAGTGGTCTAAATCCACTAGAGTAGTTGACAACAAAATAGCAGAGCCTATTTTTTCCATCCAATTTTCTCCATTTAGAAAACTTTTCTCTTTTGAAAATACACATATCCCTTTAATAAATTATATAATTCAGTGTAATGAAAATTGAGGGAGAGGGATTTTTTCTGAAGTATGAAATGCTTTTTTTTTTTCTCCTTTAACAAATGTTCAATAAAGAAACTTTGTAAGAGAAAAATAAAAATAAAAACCGTTGTGGGCCATAGCCTTACTTCCACTAACATTATTCCAAAGTTATAAAAATATATTTGTCCCAAGATTTTTTTTCCTTTTGTCCAATCAAAATATGAATATCAACACATTACACTCTCTTATTCGTGGAATCTAATTATTCCCTTTCAAAAAAAATAGAATAGCTAAAAAAAGGAAGAAACAAAAGCTCCTTTTCTCCATAATTAAATCATCTTTCTCCCTCTCTGAATCAATGAAGACAATACTTACATTTTTGATCCTTGCATTTTTCTCTAACGAATAACTTAACATCTATCTTTTATATATAACTATTATAACCCCCAACAAAAGACTCCTTTAGATATATGTTTTTAAATATGTTTGGATCGATCGTGTGAAAAAAAAATACATGTCAAATCTCAATAGCTCTTATATATCTATGCATGATTCTTCAATTACACATTCTTTTGAACTAATTCTATGTATAGGAAATATAAATGGACAACACGTTTCACTTGTCCATTGATGTATCTTCCTCTTCGTTTAAAAATGCGGTGATTCTTATAAGCAATCAACGTATATATATAAGTTAAAAGAAACGTCAACCAACATCTAATATACGATTTTTCGTCTATATCTATCTAAAAGTCCCACCAAATGTAGGAGTCCAGAAATCTACTGTAGTATCGTGTGTCACTGGAAACGTGCTTGAAACTGGCACTAAGCATAAACCTCGACTTCTAAGATCTGGTTCTTCTGATACTTCTAGTTCCTTGGGATGATCACTCTGCATCATTAAAAAAACAAAGAAAAGAATTAAGTTTCAAATGATTTCTTTTTTGTTGCAAAAAGTGTCTCGTTACATTGTTTCTTGAAATAATGTTTTGTCCAATCTTGAAGATGAAGCAACCATCACATACATGTAATAAAGAATGTGAACGAGAGCCGTACGTTGAATCAATTTTATAATAATAACAGTATAATGGTTTAATAATGTAGATAAAATTATATAATCAAAGAAATACCTGTTGATGCTGTAAAGAAGCTCCACTTTTCATGTATGGGTTGCTCAGAGCCTGAATTATAATCATTTGCAGGTTTGTACATCAGTAGAAAAACAATAACTAACAAAAACTGTAGCAGAAAATGTTATATACTATAAATATTAAGAGATGGGCTAACTTACTGAAACTTGTTGGTGTAAAAACTTAATGTATTCAATGGCTTCAGAGAGCACTGAGGCTGCATCAGTCTGACACAAAACCACATGAGATTCAGTAAAACAAAATCTAAGAGTTATATCATTCATTCATCCCCAACATAAATATCTATAGAAATAGACTTTACATATTCTATATCAATAAAGATATAATAATAATATGATAAGTAATAATGACAGTATACAAATATACTAATACACACTCATCATCTTTCTGAAAGCTAAAGCAAAAATTTGCAGATAATGAGAGAGAGAGAGAGATAGTACCTTTCCGAAAGGTGAAACCAATTGTTGGAGCGCAGCGATTCTGTCCCCCATTTTCTCTTTCCTCACCTAATTCAGCAAAATTAAATTTTTGAAAATCCTTATTAGAAAACAATCAAAAAATCAAGTAGAAAAACTAAAGAGATCTAGTACAAGCAATTATGCAAGATTTTTGGGAAGAATGTTTGTTTTCTTGATATAAAAGAATACAACTGCGCAAGAAAAGAATGTTTTCTAAAACTCACTATATCCTATCATGCATACTTTGGTGGTAATGATAAACCTAATTTTATAGTTTAAATTAGGGTTTCGTTTTTGTTTAGTAAAAAGATTCGGTTATTTTTTTTTTGGCAAAACCATGGAAAGCTAGTTTTATATCAATGTGGTTAAAGATACTTTTATTTTTCGACTAATAAAAGAAGCTTTTATTGTTTAATTTTAAGAAAAATATTTAAAAAGCAAAATACCTTGAAAGCTGGTGACGGAGACGCTGCTTCGCTCTTAGCCCTTTTCGCCGCCGGCTGATCTCCTCCGCCTCTCTTTACTTCGTTGCTACTTGAATCTCGAATCTCCGATATATTCTGCGACAAAAACAATACATTTAAGCATACATATATCCATATATATATGTAGATATATAACTCGAGATACCTTTGGTTGTTCGTCAAAACTCGGCGCGTGAATCTGCAGCGGCTGTAACGCTGGAAAAAAGTTTGACGAGGCGTCATGAGGAGGAGGAGGACCTGCGTTTCCAGCGGCCGCAGGGTTCCAAAACGTTGCGTTGTTAGAAAATCTCAAAGGACTGTGTGGTTTTGGCGGCGAAGCTCTTAAAAACCAAGTCGAAGGTAACGCCGACGACGCCATTTGATCATAGTTTCCAGTGGATGATCCGTACTGAGAGTACCTTAGAGACGATTGCTGATGGTTCCTCGAAGGTTGTTGATCGGAAGAGCCAAAACCAGCTGCTTGATGATGATGAAACATACCGGAAGATGAATTAGGAGTTGTTGTTGCTGCTGCGTACAAGGTGTTGGACGAGTTGTCAACAGCAAAACCTTGACATGTCACTGTGCTACTGTCGGTACTTGAGCTTCCGTGAGGGCTGAACTGATGATCTAAGAAAAACCCGCGATTGTTGTTCGTCATAATTTGCGGTTTGAAATCGCTTTGTGGATCTCTCCACAAAGCTTGGTGTTGAGAGGAATCAGATTCTTGTAGCTGGTAAGATGATGTGGATGACGTTGTGTTAGCGTTTGCGTTTGAAGTCGCATCTAAATTGAGATTCTCTTGAAGCATCACTCCAAAGCTTGTCTCCGCTTTACTATCTCCACGTCTTTTGTTCCCCGCAAAGAAAAACAAAGACAAAACACACAAGCTTTACACATAAATCTTATGATTGAAACCAAAAAGAGGAAACAAATTTGAGACTTACAAGAGAGATTGGTTCCATTGATCAACAGTTGATTGTGAAGAAAGCCCTAAACCAATCATCTGAAGATGATGATCAGTAATAGCTAATGAATGATCATGATGATGATGATGATGAAGCTTATCATGGAAAACAGCAGAACCACCAGATTCAATTGAGCTTGCTCTCATGGAAGAAGAAGAAGATGGTGAAGAAGAAGAAGAAGATACTTTCCACCAGCTTCCTGAATTGATGAAATCATGATGATCTCCCATAGCTTTTTTCTCACTATATATATGTGTGTATCGATATTGGATCTTAATTTGCTGTGTCTTCTCAGATTGTGGTTACATGAAATGATGAGTATCCACACGAGAGAGGTACTTATAGTTATAAATATTTATCAATTTATATTGGATTTTTTTTTTTTTTTTCTGGTATGGTTTTCGTTAACTATTTATGAAAACATCCATCCGATTAATGTTTGGTTGACATTTTTTCAGGTGGCTCTCTCTGACTCTCTTGCTCACGTCATTCCCAACTTCTTTATTTTGTTTACTAAAAGAATTGTGGTATTTTTCCATTGGTTACACTTCAAAAGAATAATAATAGTAGTATTTCATTTCTCATACTTTCCTTTATTTTTGGTAAAGTTTCCTTTTATACATTTTGTAAGCAATGATTATATATATATATATATATCACTCTCTAATTTATTTATTTTTGTCATACAATAATAATTAATAACAACATTAATACAAACCATTAAATCGGGACAACCATTCTCTCTCTTTTTTTAAGACATACACGGTGATGTTTTGTATTAACATCCTTCAATTTAGGGTATGTAAATGTAGTGACCTTCAATTCATTCACTGATAATGATATCCGTTGTGAGAGGAAATAAACAAAACAAAATCTAAATTAAGATGTTTTGACATTGAGAAGTAAAACATTAACTAACGAGGAAATACAAATTGACTTTATGGATAGAGATATTAAAATTTTAAATTAAAGAGGTTGAAATGGATTTGACTTATTTTAAGCAAGAGAGATAGAGAGACCAAAGGTGGACTAGAAGGAGCGGGTCACAGTCACGGTCACAGTCAGAGTCACAGACCACTGAGATATTTTTTTTATTTTCTTTCTATTTTATAATATTTGGCCTTTGGGAGTTTTGGTTATGAACTTCAGCGTTTTTTTTTTTTTTTCCAGTCACAGCAAGTCAACGAGTGGGCTCCACGTGGCGTGCGCGCGTGCTTTCACACTTAGACCCCACTTGTTCCGTCTCAGAGTCAGAGCCTGAATGTGACGCTTCTCTCTTTTTTTTTTCTTTTTTTTTTATGTTCTTCTTTTTCAGTATCTTTTTTTGATGTTAATTACAATTAAATAATATTGTAATTGTCTTATTAATAAGTCCGATTTTGAGATCCTTTTTGGTCGTCTCCCTAATCATTTTGTTTGTCTAACATTTGTCTCTCTATACGATCTTTTCCTTTCCGATTCTCCAATCTCAACGGACCTGATAAAAAAAGTCACATAGATATTGAATTTTGCTGTTAATTTTTGCATCAGTATTTGGATTGTAGTCATGACTAAAACACCAAGTAAGTGTTTTAAAACACCTATTCCTGTCTAAAAATTCTACATTCTTGATGATTTTAAAACACCAAGTAAGTTCTTAGTTGACACTGGAACAATTCCGAGTTACTGGTCCATCGAACCTGGTTTAAACATTAGTTATATATTTGCATCATGAACAAAATAATCGAAAAGGTGGGCTTGGTGAAGCTCGAATACGTATATATAGCACCAGTTAGTTTATTTACCTTTTAAATGGGGGTGTTAATTGTTCATTTATCTAAGAGAGAATTATAAGCGAAGTACTAATTATTACTTACTTATTACAATATGATTGCCATTGGAGAAAAAAAAGCGCCATGGTTGTATTCCATTTAGTTGGTGATCTTTTACTTTGAAGAAGAAGAATATCGCAATTTTTAACTTGCAACATTTACGGGAAAATGAAAGGTTCCAGTGGCATTTCACCTCTTACCATAATTCATTTGCGGATTTTTCAACATCAGTCTGTTTGGACATTCGCTTAGTTTTAATCATCTATGTTTTGCATAATTAATATTTACCACTTATCAAATATATTTCCTTTTCTGTATAACTAGTTTTTAATAGTGTTTGGGTTTTATGTATATTAATTTACCACGTTGCCCTAGCATCCAACTCCTTACACAAATGTAGATAGATGTTTTACATAAAATATTTCTTAGCAAACCTGACGTGGATATAGGGTGACAAAATGATCTATGAAATTTTTTAGCAGCCATGTAACCTGAACTCCTGACAGTTTGAATTTACTGCTGATCAGCTCTAAATTTTATTAGACCACTAGATCGATCAACTCATCTTGATCTACGCATGTTGATTTTCTCCAAGTCAAATCGTTCAAAATCCAATTGCATTGCTTACAACAATATTGTTCAATACATTGACTACTGCACTACAAAAACTAGTGTTACTGCGTAAGGAGAAAAAGCGTTAGACGACAATGGAATAAACTTGTTTCCAAATTGTCTTTTCATATTGGCTATGTCTCCATCAATTAGAATTATATACCAGATTGTGTCATACGACATGCTCTTCAACTGCTATTTTTCGTCGTCCAAAACCATTGGTATACGTTGGATCCATCTTCCATATGTTTTTGAAATGAAACCCTTTTAGAATTGGTTTGAATTTTACATTATAGGGAAGGAGCTAGATTGAGATAGAGCAATGCCGTCATAATGACGTAAGCATGTGGTGTGATGAAAAAGGACAAAACATAGAGAAGAAGGTGAACATGTAAATTGTACAGTGAAGCTTTAGAAAGAAAAGAAAAACTGGAGAGAAAGACACTGTCGCGGAGACAAACCCACACGGCCTCTCTCATGGCCTTCCATCATCACATCATCAACTATTTCTATGTCATTATTTCTCATTATTATTTTATTTTAGAAAAAAAAACAGAACTGATTTCTGATAAATTCCTTTACTTAAGAGTAATACAACACTCGAAAGAGTAATATATACCACACTCGAAAATAATTATTGCCTTTTCTCCAAATGGATTTAGCGAACAACGTGTAACATACACAAATATCATGCATTATGATTCGAAATGATATATATATATATATAGTTTCTTTCATTATTTTGTTATTTATATTGATATATCATGCATTTTTATGAATTTGTGTTCCATCCCATGTTTAAAAATAAACTAATATACTAAGAAAATAAACATTCATAAAAAAAAGTATTATAAACCGTTTAATTTTATTATAAACGTGTTGAAAAAAAAAAACATTTTATGCAAATAGTTCGTATTAAGGAACATTCGATAGTTTCATAAACGTAAAACTAATACGACAAAAGTAAATATATAGTCCAAAACGATCATCATCATTGCTCCGTCGATCAAACGATATAATTGATTAGATCTCGACCGTCATAATTTGTTTGGTTTGTAAAATATTTGTGTACACACACACTCTCTCTTATGTGCTCTCAACTATTCTTGTCGCCTCAGTTTGACGTTTATCTCACAATTCTTCTGTCTAAGTCAACCTCTGAGTGATTTAATCGTTTACACGTCTGTGTTTTGCTTTAATATTTTATTCTTTTGACTTCGGTTATACTTTAGTTATATAGATATAATTTTCAGGAGTATTTCTAGTTGTGCTCAAAATAAGATATATATTTATAAAAGGATCACCAATCAAAAATTATAGTGGCTCTTGGATTTACCGAATGATAAATAATATTTATTTCAATGAGATGCTTATATTAGTCAGTACTGTGATCTATTATTCCAACTGATAAACATACATCACACTTGAATTGACTGGTTTTATATATTCATCATTATTACCCACTATTTTTACATATATATAATTAACTGTCTTATATATCCCTTTACTAATATTTGGGGAGTACACATTTGAAAATAACATTTAAATTCTATAAAATTACATACAATTTCATTAGTTTTAAGAACTAACAAAAAAAATCATTAAAGGTAAAAATGTATAAACACTTAATCTATTTTTACTATTAAAAATACATATTTAAAAATAAAATCTTCACACATTTTTTTTTTAGTTTTATTCAAATTACACTTAATTAATCTTTACTATTAAAAATATATATTTGAAAATAAAATCTTCACAAAATCTATTTTAAATTTTATTCAAATTTTCTTAAATAAATCAATTAGTAAAACGAAAATTTAATTTAAAAATTAGTAAATATATAAATAATAATAACTAATTTATAGACTCCAAATAAATAAAAATAAAATTATAAACAAAATTTTCAAATTTCCACTATCATACTACTATTTAAAATTAATTTAAAAATCATATAATACATATCAAATACTATTAATTGGGAGTTACATATTATAAACAAATATTTAAATTGTAAACGATTACATACAATATTATTGATCTTAAAAGCAAATAAGAAAAAACTATGAAAGGTAAAAATGTGTTAGTATTTTATTACTTTTTTTTATAGCCAAAATAATCTAATAAATATTTCTCTACTATCTATATAACCATACACAATTATGTAATTAAACCTTATTAAAAATCAAACACAATTTACAATAATAAATCAACAAAATATTTTGTTTTACAAACATAGAAGATATTAATTTAAAATTCAAAATATTCATGTAAAATCTATAAAAATTTTAATGAAAAATTAAAATAAATATTTTTAAATAAAATCAAACATTTACGGAAAATATATATATTTTTTATTCTCATAGTTTTTAAATAAAATCAAACATAGTTTTTTTATTCTCATATCATGAAATTGGTATAAAAAATGATATATATTTAATATTAATACGTTTTTAAATGAAATCAAATAGTTGAAGTTAATATCCTCTTATCAATATTTGGAGAGTACATTTATACAAATAACATTTAATTTGTTAAATAACAAATAATAACCTAACTCAAAATAATACTCAAAATTATTGCAATACTATAAGCAAAACTTTAGAATAAAACTTAAATCTAAAAAAATCAATCCGCGCGATAGCTAGGGATATAATCTAGTATATATGTGCTGGGTATAGACAAAAAGGTATTATATATACAGTATGATTGGTTGTGACTATAGATTTATGATTTTTGCTGTAAAATTTGATCTGTGGATTTTTTTACCATAATTTTAGAATTTATGTGGTAGAACTAACTTTTCATAATAAATAGGTTGTAAATCCAACCTTTCATAATTTTTCAGTACCAAAATTTGTGACTTTAGGTTTTTAGTTTTCTATACCCAAAAAAAGTGGTTTATCTTTGAAAAATATATATAAAGTGTGCTTGTTTTGAATTTAGAGATTTCAAAATATGATTATATAAAGATTCCAAAGGTAGAACCAATCAAGTCCATATTCAATAAAATGGTTTTTCTTTTCATCAAACTGAAATGAAATAAGTAAAATCGTATAACTTGGAGGTAAATATTTGACACGAAGAAGCAAAGTCGTACCGTTCATATTGGCGTCAAATGTCAAATGCTTAAGTTAATGATTAGATTATAGAAAAAGTTACATATTTGCTATCACCAATTTCAGTTTCTCCACTCTCCATGATTTCGCCGTATATTATATGACATATATAGCAATGTATATGCATATAAATAATTAACACCGAGCCAGTAGCCATACTGCTATATGATTAAACAACACATTTTAATGTGTAACAAATCTAGATTAGCGAAAAATTATAACATACACCAACAAATGACTTAAGAGAATTTATATTTTTAATCTCTTGTCATTAAATTTGTCGCTATTCAAAACATATCTTAGTAAGTGCATGTACGAGGGAATAGTTCATTTATGCTGATGCATATATGTATGTGTTAAAGCATATTACATATATATATATATATACAAGCATGTATGCAATAATATTATTTGTATAGTAAATTAGTAATATAAGCCGCCCATAAGCACTAAGACGAAAGAAGAAGAAAAAAAAAACTGAAGGAAATAGAAACAGCTAAGACTTCCACTTGGGTGTCTGTCTCAATGTGTCTTATATAAGTCATAACGTGACAAAACCCCTTTTTGTAATATCATATCAATATCTTAATTCTTTCAAGTTTCAACTACCTTAAGATATTAAATTTATGAATTAATTACAATTTTGCGCACTTAATTCGTCGATTGCTTCATTATTATTTTTGTTTTGTTTTTTCTTTCTTTCAATCATATCCCCGCCGTACTTGCTTATTCTAGCAGCATATCTTCCCCCACACAAATGTTATACTCCTAATTAATTGGTTATTATGTTATAAATACATTATTATATATTTTACTTCGTACAAAATTAATAATATGTAAAAGTTATATTTAGGCCAGCTAGTGGTAGACTTCGTATCTAGATTGATGACTTCTACCTTTGGATAATTCAATATTTGTTATTAGAAATATTATAAACGTGTTTCCTCTTCGAATATTCATGATTTATGTTCTTTAGTTTAAAGGAAAACGTAACAATCAAATATCGTTCTGATCTAAACATAATTTATTTAACAAAAAAAAAACATAATTTATTTGCTATTACTAAAGAAAATAAATCCCACTACCTCATTCTTCTATTTTACTTATAATCTAAACTAACCCCTAATTAAATCATAAATGATTCGCCTTCGCCATTGTTCATTTGTGAATTGTGATTTCAATTTGTTCTAGTTAAATTAATATTGAAACATTATATGTTTTTTATTTCAAAAAACTTCATATAATTATGTAAAATTATTTATCATACATGTAATATCATTTGAGCAAAACGTACTCTGATCAGAATTAAGTATGATTTTATAACTAGTGTTATTCGTTTAAATAACATCTTAATTAAATATGGCATGAAGTATTAAGTGGAAAGATTAATAATCGAGCTGATAATTTATAAATAAACCATAATGTATTCATCGTCACCAACTTTCCCACCCGTCCTAACCCCACAGATGTAGACCAAATCATAATTCTTCTTTCTAGAGCTAATTAATCGATTTCTGATTTTAATTAGTATAAATAGGGGTTGACATATCTACAAAAACTTGCTTATCCTCTCGTGAATAATATATTATTTGATGATGACTCTGATACGGATGAAATCAAATACAGTTGGTTCATTTGTTTAGTTTTTTATGTGAATCTGGAGTAGATATTTACGGTCCACGATGTATTATGAGTTTGATTTGACATAACGCTCA
Source organism: Boechera divaricarpa (assembly GCA_026770425.1). Lineage (NCBI taxonomy): Eukaryota > Viridiplantae > Streptophyta > Magnoliopsida > Brassicales > Brassicaceae > Boechera > Boechera divaricarpa. The sequence goes on from CM049184.1 coordinate 10,035,931, forward strand.
CTTATATTCATTCATTTATTTAGTTGGTTCATTTGTCTTTTTTTTTTTTTTTTATTTTCCATATATTAAAATGTCAAATAGATTTATATTTATACCAAATTGGTTGTAGTCCGATGGTTAATCAATAATCATGTTAACTAAAATAAGTTTTTGATTCATTTTAAATAACGCGTATTTGAAAATACACAATTGAATTGTCATGAATTGGATTGAGTTTCTTCTCCGAAAATTCGGGTAAATGTGTTAATGGAATGATTATCTTCGTGGAAAGATGAAAGATGAAAAAAAAAAATTTACTTACGTATGACAGGTTACAACTTATAAGTCAACGAAGAAATAAATGTGTAATATAACATAGGCTAACATAATACATATCCTTTTCAGGAGTTGACATATAATTTACTTAATTTTAATCTAGTGCTTCCAACAAAAATATCTTTTAAACATTCATCTCATCGATATCAACAACAATATAAAATTGACACATCTGAACAAAAAAATGACAAATAAAAAAATATCATAGAAGTGATATGGACAACTCTATCGGACACCTCTGTCCAAAACTCCGAACATTCTCCCGACCTTTATTATATGTGCTCGCTTCTTATTTAAATCACTATTATTAAAAGGGAGTTAGGTGCCAATCTCGAATTAATTGTTTAAAACTATATTTACCAAAATTATGCTACTTTTATTAGTTTTGATGTCTAATATAAGTACATATATAAAATGATTAGAAACCAACTCAGATCTTTTTTTTTTGGTCAACAAGAAACCAACTAAGATCTATCTTTCGATTTGTAGCTATATATACATCTAGTGAAATTGATATACAACTCTAAGTAACAAGAACCATTGTTGAAAAAATGTTTTATCAGTCGGACGATAAGCCAACTTCTAACATCTAAACGTACAGAGTCCTGAACTATTTATTGATGATATAACATACATATCTTTAAGTAGTAAAAAACATAAACGGTGTTTTCATACTTCTAATTTCTTCATAATCAAAAGTACGAGGAGAATCGTCAATATGTGGACAATTGGTTAGAGCATAAGATAGATCGAGTGACCGCATGATAGCAATACCTCATTCTTGCATCATAAAAAAAAAAAAATATATATATATATATAAAAATTAAAATAAATCATTTTATTGACCAAAAAAACATTTTATTTTCTCTAGTTAAGGAAAAAGGAAAAAGAATTGATGATAACAAGACGAAGAGAGCAAATAATGGAGCCACTTTTTGTTCTACTTTTCTCGATCTGCTATGATTGATTATATTCTTCAGACTAAGTAACTTATTATACTTAATTGAATATCATCTTAAAGAGAAAGTAACGTCTTTAATTAAACATTAATTATTGGACTTTTGTGCATTTGATTATCACATAATGATTAACCTGTAAAATTATAAAAGTATATAGTTTGCCTACGTCTAGAGAGATATTTAGCTTTTCGTACCAAAAAGAATTATATCTTTGTTATTAGACTTCGGATGCTTGCAACATGATAAACGATGCTGTTAATTAGTGAGACCGATACAAGCCAAATGATGTTGTCGGTGTAAAATAAATGGTGCAAATATTGAAACATATTAGTTAAGTATTATTAATTGTCCAAATGGGTCATATTTACAAGTTTACATTACTCAATAGTTTTCAAATTTTGAAAGAAATATGTGAAATTGTGAACTTCGTATGCAATATTAATATAATTAAACCTTTTCTTGTATAATTACTCTCATTAAGCATGACGTGGTTTTGGTATCAATTAGTTTACATAAAGTAATTCATTTCTTATCTACCAATTACGTTAGGCAGATGTGTTTTGATCTATTAGGTTCTTGGTTAATCTCTATTTTATTCAAACCGACACAAGTCTTGTTGTATTTAAGATACAACCATATGTGTATTCTCAGCTTTTAACAGAGAATCTTTTTTTTTAATCTGCAAATTTATAATATGAGAATTGGTTCGAAACTTCAAAATTGGAAGTTTGGAACGGAAGGTCTTAAAAATCTTTGAAAAGAAGAACACATGCTCAAAACAGGAAGTTCGATTGTTTAAAATCTAAAGCAAAGACACTGATCAAAACAGGAAGTTCCACACAAAAAAGAACCAAACAAAGTCACATGCTCGAATGTGTTTCTGATCAGGAAGTACACTCGAGATCTTTGTATGGAAAGAACATGCTTTGAAGTCTGAAATGTTTCCTTCTGCAATTAATGAACATTGAGATAAGGAGAAAAAAGACAACAAGTCGTGATTAAGTTTTGTTTGTTCTCTGAGTTGTTTAAGCTATATTAGAAACTTTTTTGTCCTCGTTCTATGTAAGAGTGTGGTAAGGACAAACAGATAACTAGAAAAATGGTTTAAGACTAGATATTAGCAAGATTACTTTTAGTCCGGCGAGATGTGTTGTTCGACATTAGAGCCTGAACTCGTAAATCTTGCGTTTGTTTAAATTTTTACACACGAGAGCTAAAAGAGAGACAAACAGAGATCGAAAGCAAAAGAGTAACATAACAAAAGCTTGAATCTTTCTCAATTTCCTCAAGTTCAAAGTCGATCTAGTCTCAAAATATAATAATACAAATAAAAAGTCATCGACCTTGTTAAACAAAGTACGCTGCGAATACGTCATAATACAAATCATGAATAACGTTATGATGGTTATCATGTTCATCATCCTGATGGTTACACACTTGAAAACACAAGTGTTCAACGACTATCGTATTATTAGGCTTCTTGTCATCTTCTTTCTTTGTGAAGGGAGCAGATTTTCTAATGTAAACCAATCTCTCAATTGAAATGGCCAAAAGCATAAGAGAACAAAGTGAGGCCAAAACAGAGACTGAGACACTGGTGTGTAATGGAACAGTCTTTCACACTTCAGTTATCGATATACAAAACATCGTCTTTTGATAAGTTCATTTTCCCATTCTTCCTCCACCCACTCCTTCGAGCTCCATCTGATTCTCCCCTCTGTAAAACCCCACCATTTAAAAAACATTGACGATGAAGCAGGAAATGTGAAAATCGAAAGATGTTAAAAGAAGACAAACCTTCCTCAAGACAAAGGAGAGATATAGATATGCAGCTTCCCATTCATCAGCTGATAATGTGCCTGAAAAAAAGATTGGTCGAGTTAGTTATGTTTTTATCGCATTGGATAAGAATCAAACGGATGATATGAAGCAAGAATCGAACAAAGACTTACTCTGATCATGGTTACCATCACCCAAAGCACCAAGCCTTCTCATGAGTTCCACAAACTCTGGCTTTTCCATATACTCATGGACAAACTCGTGGGAGTTCTTCACAAACACCAAATCTAAATCATACTATCCAAAAGTTCATGGGACAATGTCACTCTCACAAATATAAACCAGTGATTTTCGCAATTAGAAGGTTTTCAAGTTAACACGGGATCAAGCAGTTACCTGTTCTGCTAGTTTTTTGAAGACGTCAAAGGGTACAATCCATTCAGGGCAATCAACAGCATCCTACATTACAAGTTTCTATGTTACATGTACTTTAATACAGCAAAAATGACAGGGAAGATTCTGGAAAACCTCCATCAAATTGCTCCCCATGTTGTACAATTAATTTACACCTCCAAAGCTTCTTTTAAAATGCTTAAGTTTCTGAGGTAGACTAGGTGAATAACTCAAGAAAATTGTAGATAAATTAAGTACCTCAAGATGAAACACGTATTCGATACCAAAGGGGCTGCTAGATTTGAACTTCTGAACCATATATAACAAATATCAACATCAGAACCGGAACAGAGAGAACTTTCTGCTTAACGTTAATAAAGATGAAGCTACGGACAAAGAACGTCACCTTTTGGGAATACTCTTCACCAAAACGAATCCAGTATACACTATTACCAATCTCCAAACCTTCAGCTGCATATTCAATATACAACAAAGAACAGTTTAATTTACCAAAACCCAGAAGCACCGAAGAAAAACTAGCACAGAATGTATAAGAAATTTATGCCGTTTAATTCAAATAAGTTAAAATAACACTATGAAGATTCAGGTTGAAGCAGTAAAGCAGAACTCAATTTTTCTTAGATCACAGATCAAATTCTAAGCAACGAAGGAAAAGAAAAAGAACCTTCTCTGAGTTTTTTTATAATAACATTGGCATCTGGCATTGTTCCGATAAAGACACCTCCAGGACGAAGTAAAGCTGAAACATTTGCCAAAGCTCGTCGTGCACGTGCCTCAGTAGTCCATGAGTAATGCATAGCAAACTACAATTAAGCAATGACTTGGTAATTTTAGAATCTATAACTACACCATTAACCTTATTTCACCAAACGCTACTACTTAAAAATACCAGTGGGAATAACTGCACAACCTAGATACAAAACTGAAGTAGATACTCGTGACTAGTAAAACCAAATATGTTATCTGAAATAGTTCAACCTTGAGCGAAAAAAGTAATTTGAAAACAAAAAGGCGATTGAAATATATAAGACCTGGCAACTGCAGATATCAAAAGGGGCATCCTCTTCAAGAATCTTGTCTAGCTCTACCTGTAATCATTGAAATGCAATTTCACTATTAGGATTTACAAATCGTCAAACAAATTAAATTTTGAGTTTGTTGTTGCATCTGCATCTGGTAATATCATGTCAATAAATTTGCATCTTAATCGAGATTCCTGAACTACTAGAGGAGTTTTTCTCATTATACCTCAAAACAATCCCCACATAATAAACGGGACGGAAAACTGAACTTTTTACGCCGTTGATGATGGTCTGCATCACCATTATAACGCGTGCGACAATCTTCAATCTGTTATCAAGTGCAACATAGAAGCAATTCTCAATTCTCAGATATAGAGATACAAAAATATGCAAAAAAGATACAGCTATTATTAAGCCAGTCAACGTACCGACCCTTCAGCAATATCGATTCCAACATAGTACCCGATCTTCGCTTTGTCCCACTTGATCAAATCACCACCCTGGTAGATTTAAAAGCAATACATTGGAAAAAGTTTTAAGAAATAACAATTGATATGAACAATAAAATTGTTTAAGACAGGAACCTTTCCACAGGCAAGATCCAGGACAGCATCGTCAGGACGAGCATAAAGCTGGATCAACACACTTTTAATCTGTTCGAAAGAATAAGAAAAAGAACAACAAATTAATACAAGAAGTTTCCCGGAGAGAAGATGTTAATGAGTAACCAACCCAGTTGTTAAGTTTCTTCAAATGAATGATTGGACTAGCTTCTCGCTCTTCCAATGTTTGGTTTGTTCTCCGACTGTAATGATCAGCAACTTTCCGGGCAAAATTCTTTGTGGTCTCATCTTCCAGAAACTGAGAATCACCTGAAAGAATATGACTTTAAGCTTTACAATCATAGTCATTGTGGCAAAAACTATAGCTTAAAGAAACGGACTGTAAGCAATAAAAACATAAGAATCCAAGTGAAAGCTTAAACTAAAACTCGAACAAGACAGCAGCAAAACACAATCCACAAACACAGTTAACAATATAAGAAGAAAAAAGAGGTTTGAAAAGCTTGATAGAAACTAGAAAGAACGAAACTTTTTCCAACGGGCTAACAAAACCAACTCTCAGGTCCAAAGAAGAAACTAGCAAGGGATCAAAAAACTCTTCTATAACTCAAATCCAATCAACAGAAAACGAAGAACCCAGATTATGTAGAGAGCAGAAGGAGAGGGAAACGAAACCTTCGGGATTAGATTTGAATCTGGATGAAGGAGGAGGACCAGAGCTTGAAGGAGATTCAGAGAATCCTCGTTTCATAACAAATAAGTTAGTAAGCCTGTTTGTTTACGAATGTGTCAATCTGCAGCTCTTTGATGTTCTTCAATGATAAGAACCCAATTAAGAAAACGAGAAAAAGGAGCAAGATTTGGAGTTGGGATTTTCTTAAATCTTCACCCTCCGATTCACCCTTTTTTTTTCTTTCTTCGGCGAAGCAAAATTGGTTAAATCTATTGGTTTTTAAAAAAGCCCCAAAATTTGACCCAAAAAAAAAAAAAAAAGCCCCAATTCTCTTTACTTGTTTGCGGCTGCGGCTTGGGCTTGTTTCATGCCGCTCTGATCGACAAAATATTTTGGCCGGAAACAAAAATAAAAGGTTATATAATAATAAAACGATTCCACTGGGCATCGACCCCAGAATCTCTGGTTTCGTAGACCAGCGCCTTATCCATTGCAGAATAACTTTAATATTGTAAAAACAAAATGTGACATTGACATAAATTTTGACAATAACATTTTTAGTGGTAAAAATACAATAGTACTAGAGAATTAGATAATAGTAACATGTTTTTTGGTAATAGCAATAATTTAATAGTAGTACTGGTAACATGTCTATGATATTTGGTAGTTTTGCCATCAAACGTATTTTTATGTTCACGAAAACGTATTCATGATTATTTATTTTTGAAAATATTTTTATGATTTCACATCTACGTTGACTTATCCGTGATTTTCGTGTTCATATGAATATTATTCTTAGATGGAGGGATAGTTTTGGATTTATAAAGGTAAATAGTTTGAAAAAGATTGTAAAAATCTAAAGCAAATTTAGAATTTTATGCAAACCAAACTTTTAAAAAAAAAAAAAAAAAAAACAGTATTATGCAACACACTACATACCCAAAAATTTATCCTATTGTGAAATGCGTATAAATGTTTGTGTCATGTTCTAATTTAATATATACTAAATATAGTATTTCCGATCGTTTTATGGAAAACAAATAACTAAACCAAGGTCAAGCGTGCAATATGATAATGATTTGAACCAACAAAAACAATAGTACACACGTGTAAGTGGTTTGGTAATTGAGGCTTGTAACTCTTGAGGACATGGCGTGAACCCGCATTTCTACCTTTCTTTCCCCGAATATGTATCCTACTGAAAACAATAACATATGTGTGTGAAAGCCAAAATTGGGCTAAAAGCCTAGTTGGAAACTTCGTGGGTAAGATGTTTTGGTCTTTTTACTCACTTTAACAAGTCGGATCCGTCTGATTAATGCGAAATCTCATGGGTCATATTTTAGTAATCATACACCAACAATGTGACAATTTAGTTCTTCCTATGTAAATTAACTACACTATTCCTAATCAATATCATAACTATTGATTTGAATTCTAATCTTAGAACAATATAGTGGTTTGTCCGTGGATGTTAGTACCATTACCGTGTCATTAATTGGATCTAGGCCAGCTCCATTAAAGATTCAGACATGTTCCATTACGATTATCCAATGTATTCTAGCTCGGTCTTACAAATATGAACTCTTTATACTTCCAATTATAGCAAAAGACCTCTTTATACACTTCCATGCATTTATCCACGTCTAATTTTATTTTATTTTATACTCTCTCTCTCTCTTTCATTTTAAGTGATGTTTAAGGTTTTTGCACACAACTTAAAAAATCACAAAATTTTAATTTCCCTCTTTTACATTACATCATCAACTACAACTAATTCAAACAATAAGAAATTATACTGCATAATTTAAATGATCAAATCAAATATATTTAAATGTTTGCATAGAAATTTGAAAACATCACTTAAATTCAAACAACAATATCTAAAATATCAGGAGTATTAAACTTTCTCTTAACAAAAACTAACTATGGTTTTTGTCCCCACACCGGCCCATTTGCTTGTAGCCCAATTTAGTTTGTGAGCGATGTTTGTTTTAACCTAAGACGCGATTAGATTACTGTATACTTCTTTCTTTTTGAGATCATTCATTTTTTTTTTTTTTTTTGTTAAACTAGAAGGTTCGGACCTATAGACCTACGTCCCCTGGAGCGAGGTCCAGACCAGTTTAATACTTTTTTTTGGAAAATAGACCTCTAGATCGAATATATGACCTCTTCAAGTAGATCGAGGAGTTTAACCACTAGGTCAACTCGTCGTTGGTGAGATCATTCTTCATTGCTTGAATCCTCGCAAAAAAACCCTAAATTTTCTGATCCGTTGTATTCACTGCCATTTGGTAAAACTACTATTCCTTTTGATGATGATATAGATTTAACATTTAACCCAAAAAAAAAAAATGGAAGCTGTTTTTAGCTTTAATGGACTCGTTGTACCTGCGTTCAAAATTGAGGTTCAGGCTGATGGTTTTACAGTAACTGTTCCGGCTGGGTTTACCATTACCGTTAACCCTGTTGGTGGATCCGGTGTACAAATTCATCCTACGCCTGGAGGTGGATTCAACGTTAATGGAGCCGCTCCTGTTCTAAGGAGATTCTGAGAATCCATCGTTTCATAACAAATAAGTCGTTTGTTTACGAATGTGGAGTTTGGGATTTTCTTAAATCTTTCACCCTACGATCCATTCTTTTATTTTTCTTTAGCAAACATAATTGGTCAAATCTATTATTGTCTTTGCTCGGTTCATAGAAAAGTGTTAAGCATTTGCTTTTTTCACAAATCAAAAACCATAAACGTGCATTAAATGCTTAATGTTTATGGTAACAAAATCAATGTTAATTCTGTTGAGACGCGTTCACCATTCAAAACCCAAAACTTTAATGCAAAATCAGACCAACACAAGAAAACGAAGTAACACGTCCAAAACAATTCGACATTTGAAATAACACCTATCCCTAAGATCTTGATTTGTGTCTCCATGTCTAAGTGTAGATTATGTTTCTTTAACACACTACTTCCCCTCTCCCTCTGTTACTCTCAGCTTCGTGCATCCCAAACATTGTATCATACAACGGCTTGTTCAACGTCTCCGGCAAGTAAAATGCAAGCCCACCTCCCACTAACCCGCAAACGGCAAACACCCCAAACGGTAACTCATCCCCTAAAACCACCACAAATGGCGCCAGAATCGCTCCCATTTGAGCCGCCTGAGTTGCGCAACCCAATGCCGCGTTCCTCACCACTGTCGGAAACAGCTCCGCGATATATATGAACAGAAGATTGTACGTTCCTGCCATCCCGAATATCCCTAAAACCCCTGAAACCATTCTAACCGATTTCCATGGACCAGCTCCCCATACAGCGAATCCGGCCAGGCAGAAAACGCAGCTGAACCACTGTGTCCCTATGGACAGCGGTTTCCTCCCGTACTTGTCTAGCAAAATCGCTGTTATAGCAAATGCCGGCATTTCCGCCACCGCGTTGACAAAGACGTTGAGGTAGAGATTGGTCTTGAGGTTGACTACGTTGAGGCTTAGTCCGTAGTATACAATCGAGACTGTGAAACTTATGGCGACTGTAATGAGAAGTCTGATCCGCGTGAGAGGCGACAGTAAAACATCTTTGAGCGAACCCTCAACAGCAGTATTCCTCTCGCCTTTGTTATTTTCCACGTCGTCGTCTAGAGCAAGAGTGACTCCTGCGGGAATGTGACGTCCGTTCCTTTTAGCGATCGAATGCATCACCTTCATCGCCTCGTCTACTTTGCCTCTCACGAGATACCACCTTGGGGACTCGGAGATGAATGGGACAACAATGAGTAGGAACAAGAGAGACGGTAACGACGACACTATGAAAAGCTCCCTCCATGATCTAAAAACGTAAGCAATGCCGGACAGAAGTGCAATGCCGGCAGAGAAGAAGTAGAAAGTTGACATCCCGGCTACACCACGTTTGCTCGGGCCTATGGGTTCAGTGGCTAGGACAAACGCGGTTAGGCCTACACCACCGGTGCTGAAACCTGTCAAGAACCGGAGAACCACGTAGGTCCAGTAGTTTGGGGAGAAAGCCGTCGCGATTCCGAAGATTGCGTTGATGATGGAGACGACTGTTAAAGAACCTTTTCTTCCTAGCTTCGAGTCTGATAGATGTCCGAATACTCCTGCACCTGCACATAATTGAGTCGACGCACTTAGGCCATGTTTGTAACCAAAAAGTGTAATCACAAAAAAAAGTATACAATAGTAAAAGAATTATGCATTAGAAATTTTTTGGTTTAAGACTTATCAAAGAGTTGATAAGTTTATAGGGACCATCCACAAAGTGAAGTGCTTTTTGAGATATGTTGGACCAATGTTTCACGATCTTTTTTTATTGATATGAAAACGATATCATCAACTTCAATGGAAGATGACGCTTTCATGCCAGTTTCATGTAAAAAAAATGACTGGTATGCAACTCTAATTGGATATTCCTTAGGATATCCTATTCATTAATATAATATGTATCAAATTTATAAAATGGATAATCCAGAGCCAAAACTGTCCCTTTTTATAAACTAATCTAAACATAAGCCAAAAAAAGGCATACAACTTCTGGTTTTTCTATTATTATGTAAGCCAATATAAGTAACGAGGTCATATTTTAATGATCATTTTGTTTGTTTGTGCAACTAGACATGTAGCCTAGATGTGGCTACACGTTTGTTTCAAATGTGAACGTCATGATGTAATCATATTCATAAATATCATAATATAAACTAACGAATAGTGTGTTAATCAAAGACCATAACTAGATCTACAAACAATTACAGAAATTCGAACATATTTCAAAGTTTCATTAACAATTTAATGTTCATAGAATTTCTTAAAAAGTTAATTTTCCACTAAGTATATAAACCCATTAATGAAGAAGAGAGTTAATTATTACCTAAGCTATTTCAAGAAAATAAAAGAGATGGCTGTATGTGATTTTCTTTTTTAATTAAGAAGGAAAATAGAAGAAAAAAAAAACAGAAAATGAATTAAATGATGTTGGATGAATCATGATTTTAAGGCCGAAGCGGTGGATAGCCCAATGTTTATTTACAGACAGGCGCACGCCATGCCACGAGAGATAATTGTGTGTTTCAACTTTACAGATCAATTCAACGAATTCATTCTGTACCATAAATTAAAGAAGGAATTATATGACTTTTATACCAAAAAAGCCAACAAGATAATATATAATGTGATCAACTCGTTTGTCAGTCACACGTATATCATATACAATTTACATTTTAGTAGTTTTGTTTTGTTTTTTAGCACCAAGCATATGAATCTAAGTCTATCTTTTCTTTTTCGCCAATCATTTTTTTTGTGTGCGTGAATCTGGACCGCGTAATAATGTAATGGGTAAAAGCATTATCATCCAAAAATTTCTAACATAAAGAAAAATGAGAGGTATATCGAAAAAAAGTGAGATATATCTTTACTAGTTTACTCTATAGTGTTATTTTCCAAAAGTTGGAAAAATCATAAAAGATTCATGTGATCAGGGCACGTGGTACGATTCGGAAGGATCCAGATTCAAGCCAACGTGCCTATCGATATCGAAATCCTCTTAACTAATTTATTGGTCGATCAGATATACTAGGCACAACTAACAACTAATTCAATGTTTGCTAATCTATTCATAATTATTGGATAATCTCGAAAAGAGATAAATCCACTTAAATACAGTTTCATAGTTTAGAATAAACTCTTTTGTCGTTATCGAATTAGATACACACTCAGAAACTATATAGGAAAATCCAAATTATGTATTTAATTATTTTCTTAAGAAAAGGAATCCAAGTTTCTATTTTGAAAACATTAATAGCTATTCGTTTTTTTCTCTGATTATATCATAAAAAAAAAAATAGAATTCGACGTGAAATACATTTTCAGGCAACAGCTGTTATGTTTTTGTTAAAATCAAAAACAAAACTTAGAAGAGAAAAAAAAAACTTACCGATCATGCATCCGGCGAAGAAGAGAGCTTGAACTAGACCAACCTTATACTTCTCGCCGCAAATCAATCCCCACTCCGACACCGTGGAGCTTCCTTTACCCGCCGTCCATTCCCAAGAACTCAGATCCAACCCGCAGTTAGAAGACCCGACCCGACAATCCGACCCGATGCATCTCCATTCGGGTTCTTGATCGGCGAATATCATAACCATCGTGTGGAACGCTTCTAAAGCCCAAGCAAGACACGTCAGTACAAAGTGTTTCATCTGCCACCTCCCGAACTCGCCGCAGTATCTCTGTAACATCTCGTCTATGCATAATCTCTCCACTTCTTCCGCTTCTTTCTTCGCCGGATTTTTATCCAGCAGCGGTTGTCGGACGTCGTCACCGTTCCTCTCCTCCGGAAATTCCATATTTTATTTTTCGATTTTTACAGTGTTTTTTTTTTAAAAAATATTTGGAGGCGTTCTTGATTTTGTTTGACGCGACGAGGGAGGTTGCTTCTATTTCGTATTTATATCTCTTTGCAGGTTGTTAATATTTTAGTAACTATATTTATTTTTTGGTTGTTGTTGACGATATTGACTACAATAGTTACTTTGAAAATTAGTATGCCACGTCATATATGATTCCACAATTAATACATAAGTTCCATTTCAAAGTCACAACTAAATGATTCTATATATGGTTAATTACCTAACGTGTAATCGTTAATTAGTAAATTACACTGTCGAATATATTTACACGTGTTTTTTACCACGCCATGCTCAATTGGCTATCCATATTTAGAGAAATAGTATATGCTAAAAATAAAATTATATAATACAGTAATAATAAATATACTAAATTCCTACATCTTACGTTTTGAAAATGTGATTTCATGAATTTGTATCATTCATAATATTTATACAATATTTACGTATTGAAAAGCGCTTTTGTTACATATTTTAATTATATTAAAATACAACTAAAAAGCGAAACGTCATTAATTTTGTTAGTTTATATCTGACTTAGTTTAACATGGTGTACAATTTAACATAACAATGTAAAATTGTAATTTAATTTTCAAATCTATTTAAACTGTAAAATTTGGTAATTAAAACAGAACAATATATAATTAAAATTCAAATAAAAAATATCCAGAAATTTTCTGTTGAGAAGAATATATCGCAATATTCAATATCGCTAATAGACATACTATATTTCAAAAGAAAAATATATTCTACGAAATTCAATCTTAGAATATCCGGGGTTAATATTTCCAAAATATCTTAATTAATATCTTAGAATATCGTAATCTTCCAAAATTTTACTTATTTTTTTGGTTGAATCAAATAAAATATCCTAATTTTACATATAATTTTCCCAACATAATATTTCTAATATCGTCGAGTATGAAATATTGGTTTTATATTTCTGATTATAAAATATTTATGAGGATATTACAAAGATTCGATATTATAAAATTGATATTATAATTTTCGTAAAGTTTCAAAAGAATTACAATTTTCTAATATCCTGATTTTATAATTTTCAAATATTTTTTTATAATTGCAATTTGTCCATGCTATAGCACGGGATATATCATAACTTACCTCTATACCGGTCAAACCTAATAAAACACATTACAAAACACATGTCACATGCTAATTTTATTAGGATTTATATTAACTGAAATTAAATTCAGACAAATCAAATAAATTCGATCAAAATTTAACCAAAAAAGTTATTGTATTAGTTATGTATGAAAACTGAACTAAACCAAATCTCCTTGCTAATTTTTAGCAAGTATCCATTTAAAAATAACATTTTTTTTTTTAAATTACATACAAAGCCATTAGTCTTAAGAACTAACAAAAAATAACATTAAAGATAAAAATATCTTAACATTTAATCTATTTTTACTATTAAAAATAAAAATCTTCACAAAATCTATTCTCAATTTTATTCAAATTACACATAATTAATTTTTACTATTAAAAATACATATTTGAAAATATAATCTTCACAAAATCTATTTTTATTTATCAAATTTTATAAAATAAATAAATTAGTGAAACGAAAATTTAATTTTTAAAGTAGTGAATATATAAATTAATAATAACTAATTTATAGATTCGAAAATAAATAAATAAAATTATAAACACATTTGTCAAATTTTCACTACAAATATTACTACTTAAATTATTTTTAAAATCATATAATACATATCTAATACTATTAATTGAGAATTACACATTATAAACAAATATTTAATTTTTAAAAAATTACATACAATATTATTGATCTTAAAAGGAAAAAAAAAAAAATCAAAACTTGTTAGTATTTTATTCTTTATCTTTATACCAAAATAATCTATTAAATCTTTCTCTACTAACTATAGGTCCCATATAACCAAACATAATTACTTAATTAAATCTTATTAATAATTAGACATAATTTACAATAATAAATCAACAAAATCTTTTGTTTTACAAACATAAAAGATATTAATTTAAAATTCAAAAATATATTACTTTTTTGAAGATTAAAATGAAGATTTTTAAATAAAATCAAATATTTACGAAAAATAGATTTTTTATACCAATAGTTTTTATTATTATTTAATAATAACAATCATGGAGTTAGTATAAAAATAATATATATTTAATACTAATACATTTCTTTAAATGAAATCAAATAGTTGGAGTTAATATCCTACTACTAATATTTGGAGAATACAATTATATAAATAACATTTTATTTTTTGAATGGTAAATAATAACCTAACTCAAATTTATATATTAAAATTATTGCAATATTATAACCAAAATTATAATAAAACTTAAATTTTTAAAAAATTAGTTCGTGCTATAAGATATGGGATATAATCTAGGTCAAACTTTATTTTGTTTGTTAAAAGAATATTTGGTTAAAAGTTAAAACTCAAACTCGATCTGAAACTAAATCAAACTGTTCATAATATAGTTGTTAGATTCAAATTTTTCTTAGCAAAACCTTTCCCATTTAATTAGCTGCACTAAATACACGGAAGGGTATTTCCGTCAACCCAGTTTTTAACGTGGATCCACTAGTTTAGTTCGAAACAAAAAAAAAGGTGAATCCAGAAGTGTCGATTATAAACCGTCGATGTTAATCTGATCCAACGGCAATCATAACGATCCGAGTGATTGTTTTCTATTGGACAATCATCAACTCAACCGTCTACACACTATATATACCCAAGAGCCTTAACTCCACTGTATAATTTTCGTACCAGTCTCTCGCTTTGAATTTTCATACTTTTTTTTTTTAATCTCTCTTCCAAAATCACAAATGGCTGGTCGTGGTAAAACTCTTGGATCTGGCGTTGCTAAGAAGGCGACATCGAGAAGCAGCAAAGCTGGTCTTCAATTCCCCGTTGGTCGAATCGCTCGTTTTCTGAAGAACGGCAAGTACGCCGAACGTGTTGGTGCCGGAGCTCCGGTTTACTTGGCCGCCGTTCTCGAATACCTCGCCGCCGAGGTAATATCATATACTCTCTCAGTTCCTTGGATCTTCAATTTCTTAAAACCCTAGTTTAACCGGTTTGTTTTATGGAAATTGGATCTGTGTAGGTTTTGGAATTGGCTGGAAACGCAGCGAGGGATAATAAGAAGACTAGGATTGTGCCACGTCACATTCAGCTCGCGGTGAGAAACGATGAGGAGCTGAGCAAGTTGCTTGGTGATGTGACGATTGCTAATGGAGGTGTGATGCCTAACATTCACAATCTTCTTCTTCCCAAGAAGACTGGTGCTTCCAAACCTTCCGCTGATGAAGATTAGATTAGTCATTGTGTTGTGGTTTGCTAGCTAAATTATTGTGTAGCTTAGGTTTTAGATTAGATCTGGTTTAGTTTTTTTTTCTTTTCTTTAGGGTGTGGTGTAGAGTCCACTTTGTTTCAAATGTACTATTGAAATCTTATTGCGTTCTTAACAATATTGAAATCTTGAAATCGTTATGCTATATTTGTTCCATTTATTCGAATCCGCAAACGAAAATTCATAAACATTAACCCAAATTAAAGAGTGTTTAAGACTTAAAATAGTTGGCGCTTATTCGGACTATGGGGTTAGTTAATGATCTCTTTGTTGTTTTATTCTTGGGTTCTCAAAATTTTTGCAGTCTTGTATCAATGATTGTTGAAAAATTCTCCCTTCTTCGTAAAGCCCACTTCGTCTTTGTTGATGTGATCTGTTCACATGGTTGAATTAGTAAACTTCCCCTGAAAAAAGGGGTTTTGTTGTCCCCAAATAGCAGAAACTCTGCGTGATCATCGCTTTGTACCAAGTTCTTGTGGCTATGCTTGTATTGCTGCAAGGTCAAATTTTGAGTACCTCTGGTTTCTAGATAGAAAGATTGAATAGAGAAATTTAGGCGTGATAGGCTAAATGACAACTAATTCTCCCTCAGTCTGGCCTTTTCCCTGTCTCCAATTTACGTTCTTAACTTTTCAAATTTGGCATTAGCACATTAGGTTTTAAGGACTTAGCTCATATTGGATCCGGAAGACCTCTTAGGACAGACAAGGCTTGCTATTCTAGTTGATGAAATTATAGCATGTCGAATCAGTTACGTGGCAAAGCGCATAAGTTGAGGTACTTGACTTCAAAGTGCAAGCCTCCAACAGAAAATCATAGATTTCGCATTCAACAATGATGAGAAGAACAGCTGTGCGGTGACAAACAGAAGCTGAAAGTGGAGAAGGAGCAACTGCAGGAATTAATGCTCAAAGCCTCAAACCTCACCCTGCAACACTCACTCAATGCCAAGTTGGATGATTGATGATTAGGTTCAACGAGTAAGGTTTCTCCATGCAAACATCGATTCTTTACAGGAAACTCTCTTAATTCAAGGAAAAGTGAAAACCAAACAAGACATACTACACATTGAACTCCTAACTGATTACTTCTTCCCAGTGATGTTTGAAACCAAATCCTTGAGAAACTTAGCTGATTTGGTGATAGGCGAATTCATAGCCATCAAGTTATACAGAACAAGCTCAACTTCATCCATTGATGGCCTCGCTTTGAATTGTGAAACCACTTTCAAAGTTCCATTACCTTCTTCTTCTTCAACAAGAACGTTCCATCTCTCTCCACTCACAACACCATCTCTCACACACTTAAAGATCACTCCTTTTCTCTTACTCAGCACTCCTCTCACTTCTAAACCTGTGAACGCGTAAATCACTTCAAAGGAACCAATAAAGCCATTGAATTCGTAACCAAAGCTTTTCTCTTCCTCAAACAACCATCTCGGATTGATCATCACCACAGGTTTTGAAGAAAAAGCTTCACTCGCCGTCTTCACATCCTCCAGCTGTGATCTCTCAGGCGCCATGAAAACCGCCACGTCAGCAAATTTGAGAGCTTTGTTAAAAGAGTCTGAAACAGGAGACATGGCAATGTGGTGGATTGAGTCTGACCGGAAAGCTTTAACGGCGGAGTCTAGGAAAGAAGGGTCAGACCAGAGAAAGAGAAGCTTGACATTGGTGGAGCCTCTTCTCGTGATGGGTAAGTCATAGAAGATCGAAAAAGCTAGCTGAGAGAGTGAAGAAGGAGAATCATCGTCAAGGATTGGGATTTCAAGACGGAATCTTGGTTGTTTGAGCTTCTTCAGTTTTGGGGAAGCGAGTTTTGGGTTGTTTAGGGGTTTGATAAGACAAGAAGAGAGACAAATCTTGGCTTGAAGAATTGCTTCTTCTTTGGAAATGGGAGGAGGAGAAGAAGAAGAAGGTGAAGGAAGAGAGAAACAGAGAGGCACGACGACACGAGTAGTTGTGGATTTGTGGTTGAGCCGTGAATGTTGTTGTGAGACTGCTTTGGAGAAATGAAGATGGAAAATTCTGGATTTTGGAGGACATAACGAAGGGGAAGACGGGTTTAGAGCTTTGAAAGTCCGTGCATTGAGTTTGAAGAGAGTAGAAGAAGCCATGGCTGATGATGAGGAAGAAAAGAGAAAGAGGATAAGGTCGTTCAAATAAGAAATTCGCACGTGTGATTTTTTTTTTACCTTCGCACAAGTGTTACAAAACCGATCGAGTTATAAACAATAATTTTCATTTCGGTTTGGGTCGGTTTATTGCAGGATGAGTTATAAACAAACCCGTACCTGCTTTTTTTTGTTTTATTGCAGGATGAGCAAAAAATAAAGCCAACAGAGGAATTGCTTAGAAAGTACCTTGCTCGTCACTTGTTGTCTCTCTGTTTTGTAAAAAATTAATAACTTAAATCTTCATCATAATTGCATAGAAGCAATGAGAAACAAATTAGTTATAAAAGAAGATGAAAGCAAGAAGACTAATTCATAAATCTGGTTTACTTAATTGATTTGCACAGAACTTGGAACATAAGAGCAAGCAAGTGGACAAGGTGGTGTGTTTGGTAATATATATAAAGAGAATCCCCATCTTTTGAAACAGTGTGGCAAAAATATCGTCTTAGCTATCTCCTCTTCCGGCCAAAGCAACAAAAACAATTTCCTAATTCTTTATTCTCATCACTCTGTCAAACTCATCTAACACATTTGAACAAAAAACTTTACAAGACAAAACAGAATTTTAGTGAAACATATTCATAAACATTTCCTCCATATTCTGTGGTTTGGTTTTACTCTTCATTCTTCTTCGGATAATTTGTTGGTTCAATATGTTTTGTTCATTAGTCATTGATGATTAGCTTCAATGTGGTAAGTTTTCATTGTCCCAAAACATAACTAAACATGTATCAAAATCACAAGTCCTCCAAACTTGTGATGTTTAAAACCAAATCCTTAAGATATATTTCATCCATCCCTTATTGGCCGACATGTTGAAGAGAGGAGACAGAGAATACCACTGCTCTAGTACTCTTTAAGGTCTCTACTTCAATAGTATAACTCGTCGGTCATATCTTCACACGTGCGAACCGAGTAGCCTCGCACGCGCCAGCCTTACATAACAATAATATTTATATTTTGTTTTTTTCCCCTCATCTTCAAGATTCCTTTCTCCCATGAGAACAACGCATTTGATAAGTTTAGTCTTTTTTTTTTTTTTTTTGGTGAATTTATTATTAGACAAACAAAATCTCTAATGTCATAAAGACGCAACATTCTCGATTCCACGTCTTTGCTTTTCTACAGAAACCCAATTTCTCGGATCTGGGATCGTAATCGGCCAAAGTCCATGAGCTGCTGTTGATCCATCTTTGTGATTCGAATCACAGGATCGGCAATGGAGTCGATACTGGCTCGAGCCTTGGAGTATACACTCAAGTATTGGCTCAAATCATTCACCAGAGATCAGTTTAAGCTTCAAGGCCGTACCGCTCAGCTTTCTAATTTAGGTTCGTTTTTGTTATATCCTTCTCCCACTTCTTTATTGGGAAAAAAATTGTGTTTTTTGTATTCGTCTGATTTAGATTTGTGTTTGCAGACATTAATGGTGAGGCTATACATGCCAGTATGGGGTTGCCACCCGCACTTAGTGTGACTACTGCGAAAGTTGGAAAATTGGAAATCATGGTTTGTGTTGAACTCATCTCATTGTTATGTATTTGTTTTCAAATGGAAATGAGTATAAATTCGTGGGAAATTGGGGCTAGTAGCAGAATCTGTACATCTTAGTCTATATTTTCTTGATTTTGAGATGCTTCATTGAAAAATTAGGCCATAATCCTGAGTGCATATCTCTAGTTTCCACCTTTTACCAGATATATTTAGGATTGCTAAGAACATGGCTTTGATTTTGTGACAATTTCTCGAGGGTAATGGAATTGTGACGATTTAGGCGGGGACTGTCCGTGGGCAATGAAGTTGAATTTGATGGAACTTGCTACTAAACTGACAAGTTATTCTGGTTCTGTTAACGTGTGTGATCTATCTTATTGTTCACAAGCTTTAATTTCCTTTTTGTTTTCTTCTCATTTTCCTCCTCATATAGCTTCCATATGTCAGTAATGTACAAACGGAACCCGTAGTTGTGCAAATCGATAAACTCGATCTTGTTCTTGAAGAAAATCCTGATGCTGATGTGACAAAGGGTTCAAGCAGGTACTGAATCCCTACTTCATTTGTTTTCCTTCTTCCCAGTCTTAACTGAGGCTTGCTAATTTCCCATAATATTATTGAGTCTTTTATATTTTTTCCTTCAGTATTCAGTCTCCTACCGCCTCTGGAAAAAGTAATGGTTATGGATTCGCTGACAAGGTGTGGTATCTCTGCTAGTTGGTCAATATTTCAAAAATTTATCCCATAAAGCACGGAGTCATTACTAGTTTTTAACTTGGTGGTTCAAATGGTCTAGCCTCCTCTAATTATTATGTTGAGATTTTTGCAAACAAAACCGATAACTACCATGTGCCATATTCTCCATAAATAAAGAATATAATTTCCATCTCACCTTAAGATTTTTTTCCCTAAGGAAATGCTGATAATGTTTTGTCGAATATATGTTTGTATTGTAAATCTCAGTATAGTAGGTAGGCTAAAAATGCAAGAATGAAGAGATAGGCTGTCTGGTTATGGTTTCGATCGCTCTGTAGTTAGGTAGGTGGTTTTGAGCTTGGTTCATTATTGGTCTTTCTTGCACATTTGGTTGAAGACTAGCTATGCATATAATCCTTTTGTTTTGTCGTAGCAATGATGTCAATTTGCCAGAGTGTCTTTCTTCGGGTTTATAGTTCTATTCATTTCCGATATATAGGTACTTGTGCAATTATCTTCTATTATCTCGATCAGATTGCAGATGGAATGACTTTACAAGTTAAGGTGGTCAATCTTCTTCTTGAAACTGGAGGTGGTGCTCACCGTGAAGGAGGAGCAGCCTGGTAAGTTACTTGTACTGCACCCATTGTCTAGCAATTTGAGATTTAGCTTCATGTCTGTGGGGTGTTGGAATCTCGTTACTTAGGGTTCTTTGATCCATAATTCTGGTTATTCTTTATGCCTTTCACACTCCTACCTGACTATAATTTCGTTTTTGTTTTCCTCTACCCAAGGATTAGTTCTAAGTGCCTTGGATTGTTGCTTATGTATGTCTAAGCTCTTATACTTTGTATCTAGGGCTGCTCCGCTGGCATCTATCACAATACGTAACCTAGTTCTGTACACCACTAATGAGAGTTGGAAGGTGAGATTTGCGAGCATGATGTAAGAAAATTCTTTTTCTGGAAGAATTAGTATTTCTGAATGAATTTTCATTTACAGGTTGTAAATCTGAAAGAAGCAAGGGACTTCTCTACTAACACAGGATTTATTTATTTGTTTAAGGTATTGATGCCACTCTTAGCTAGCTTTCCTTGATACTATATTCTTGATGGCTCAAGATTGAGCATTCCGTGCTAACGAAAACAGGGCCAAGTATCTATCTATTTTCATGGCGCTTGCTTTTAGAAGTACTTTATTCCTACCTGATAATCTTCTCTGAAGATTATTTTCCTGATGTGATTTGTTTTTCCCATCAGAAACTTGAATGGGAAGCTTTATCAATTGATCTTCTACCACATCCTGATATGTTCACTGATGCTAATTTAGCCCGCTCTGAAGAAGAAAATCTCAGAGAGGATGATGGCGCAAAACGAGTTTTCTTTGGCGGAGAACGCTTTTTAGAAGGAATTTCTGGCCAAGCATTTGTAAACATTTGTTTTCGATTCTCTTTTAATTGTATATATGATATTAAAGCAAAATGCTTGAATGCATTAGATGTTTTGGTGCCTAATTCATTAGCCCTGATGGTGGCCTCTTGTTCAGATCACAGTTCAGAGAACAGCAGTAAACAGTCCACTTGGGCTTGAAGTCCAGTTGCACATTCCAGAAGCTGTTTGTCCAGCCTTAAGTGAACCAGGTTTGAAAACATATTCTCTTAGTTTTCAGATAACAGGTTGATGCAGATGGATAACTAAGTTTACTCATTATTCTTCAAAACAGGGTTGCGCGCTCTTCTCCGCTTTCTAACTGGAATGTACTTATGCCTAAACCGAGGAGATGTGGATCCAAAATCTCAGCAGGTCTTAAATTTAAAATTCCCAATGGATCTTATTAAAGGAAACGGTTTACTTGAATTATTTTTCTCACTCTTTAATGGTATGCCTCCACCAGTCTGCTGAAGCAGCAGGACGTTCTCTTGTCTCTGTTCTTGTGGACCATGTATTTCTTTGCATTAAAGATGCTGGTTAGTTAATTTGACTCACCTCATGTTATCTAAGAGTGCGGTCTTACATGAAATCATTACTCTTGTTTCTTGGGTTTAACATTTACCACCTTTCTACGTTTCAGAATTCCAACTGGAACTACTAATGCAGTCACTCCTTTTTTCTCGAGTATGTTCTCACTGATTCTTAGATTTTGATCTAGTAACTAGCATGATTTCGTTTCCTGCATTCACATTATGCACTATGGAACTTTCTTAGTTCTTGGAAATCATAAACCAAATTTCAGGAACTCCTGTTCTTATGATTTTATTGTAAGTGTGTATAAGTTTTGTATGAGTTGGAACAAGACACACATTATCTATAATGAAACCGGATCTCGGGCAATTCATAAAGAAATAAGGGATTTGGACCAGATTTGCTCCCTCGTAAAATGGTTACATGGTTAATAAATCTTTCTAATATGATTAATGCATATTACAGGTTTGACCACTAACTTGGATGTCTCAAGCTCTATATATCTCTTCCCAGTCATGTTATGTTCACTAGAAAGTTTATTGCCCTCAGATGATTTAATGCACTTCAGTACGCTAAGCATCTTAATGAATTATATCTTGTTATATGGTGCTGAAATCTGACATCACTTGGCATATATACTTGCAGGCCTGTGTTTCGGACGGAGAATCAGCTAACTATTTGACCAAGATTTTGATTGGTGGGCTATTTTTAAGGTGAATATGCTTATGTCGGGATAAATAGTAAAATTAGTGATTAGAGTAATCTGTTTATAGCCTTTTTAAAGTTTGGACTATGTTCCCTATCATCATATCAATAGTTTTCTTTGCAATTTTACTAGAATGATCTCCGAGCACTTTGTAATTTCTGTTGATATTCATAGTATTATGTTTGTCGTAGTTGCGATTTCCTTTCTGGATAGTCAAGATCTTCGTTTCTGATGGCTCTTTTGAAACCTTTATCCGATTACCTTGTGTTTAATGGATGAAGAAGCCAAAATTTTACTTGATAGTATGTCATACGATATAAATAGAAAAGATTTGTGGAAACTTCAAATAATCTACTTAGTACTCTGTTTATGTTGTTCTTTTAAAGCTGGCTCTTTTCCTTTTTTCATTTCTTTGTCTCACATGCATTTGCTGGTTATTTTTTACTTATGATATTTATATAATTTTCTTTTTCCTGTGTTGGTTCACAAATTTGAATTTAAAGTTCTTGCATAATTACTCATGGTTTCAATTCAGGGATGCTTTTTCGCGCTTTCCTTGTGCTCTAGTCCAACCATCCATGAAAGCTGCTGCCGAAGACCTTGCAATTCCCGACTTTGGTATTAACAATTGCGGACTGTATATTACAAAAATTCTTCTATTGCGATCCTGTCAGTTGTTGCAACATTTTCATGCTGATTAATTTTCCTTCCATATTTTTGGGACAGCCAAGAATTTTTGCCCTCTCATATATCCATTGGACAACGGCCCGTGGCAAATAGTTCAGGATGTACCCTTGATCTCCCTACATTCTCTTCAGGTCAAGCCATCCCCAAAACCCCCACACTTTTTCTCAAAGACAGTTATCCAGTGCCAACCACTCATGGTATGTGTGTATAACGTAAAGATCAAAATTTTCTCTTTTTAACAAATTCTTCACCATTTTCTTCTTCTATCCTTTCTCAGGTTCATCTTCAGGAAGAAGCTTGTTTAAGAATTTCTTCTTTTCTGGCTGATGGCATTGTTGTGAATCCCGGTGATGTTTTGCCCGATAACTCTGTTAACTCTCTTCTTTTCACCCTGAAGGAGTTAGATGTCTCTGTTCCATTAGACATGAGTAACTTGGAAGATTCAGCAATCAAAGAAAACCTTTCCGTAAAAAAGTCCTTCGTTGGGGCGAGGCTTCATATTGAAAACTTATCTTTTGCGGAGTCACCTACCCTAAAAGTTCGGCTACTAAACCTGGAGAAGGATCCTGCTTGCTTCTGTCTTTGGCCAGGACAGCCTATTGACGCCAGCCAAAAGAAATGGACAGCTGGAGCCTCACATTTTAGTTTGGCTTTGGAAACATCTCCCAACTCAACTGAAATGGGTTTGTGGAATTGTGTTGAAGGAAAAGACGTGTCTATAGAAGTTGCTATGGTATCTGCGGATGGAGAGCCACTGATAAGAATTCCTCCTCCTGGTGGTATTGTTCGCATAGGAGTTGCTTGTGAGCAATATATTTTGCGTGCTTCAGTGGAGCAGTTATTTTTTGTTCTGGACCTCTATTCTTACTTTGGTAAGGTCAGTGAAAAGATTTCAATTGTTAAAGAAAGCAAACGCCAGAATACTGTTTCTTTGACTGGAGGGTTGTTGGAGAAGGTTCCTAGTGATACTGCTGTAAAATTGGCTTTGAAGGATCTGCAGCTTAAGTTTCTTGAGTCTTCTTTTACTAGTACTCAGGACATACCACTCGTTCAGTTTCTTGGCAAAGATCTTTCTGTGAAGGTAACTCATAGAACCCTTGGTGGCGCTATTGCAGTATCCTCCAACATATACTGGGAAAATATTGAGGTAGATTGTGTAGATACAGACGTACAACATGAACATGAGAATAGCTGGAATGGTCACTTAGTTAGCTGTAATGGGTCTACCCCACTGAGGCGTGTTTTTTGGGTTGTCAACGGAAGACATGATGGGCATAGTGGCAGCACTCTTATGACACCTTTTCTGGACATAAGCATAACACATGTGATTCCCCTCAGTGAAAAGGATATGGAGTGCCACAGTGTAAGCATTGTGGCTTGTATTTCAGGTGTACGCCTAGGAGGAGGAATGAGCTATGCTGAAGCTCTATTACACAGATTCGGAATTCTGAATCATGATGGTGGTCCAGGAGAGGGTCTGTCTAGAGGATTAGAGCATTTATCTTCTGGGCCTTTGTCAAAACTTTTCAAACCATCTATAGTTGATGACGGGAAAAATGGTACTGAAAAAACCCATCTTGATTGTATCCATTTCATATAGTTCATGTACAGTATCCTCTATGCAGATTGTTCTTGTTTACAGCTTCAAGTTTCGCTAACCACTGTTGCTAATATATGCATCTAGATGGAACTCCAGGAAACTGGAATGGCGATGGTTTCCCACATTTGGGAAGG
Source organism: Boechera divaricarpa (assembly GCA_026770425.1). Classification (NCBI taxonomy): domain Eukaryota; kingdom Viridiplantae; phylum Streptophyta; class Magnoliopsida; order Brassicales; family Brassicaceae; genus Boechera; species Boechera divaricarpa. Next base: position 10,060,898 of record CM049184.1, read on the forward strand.
CCAGATGACATTGATGTCTCTGTTGAGTTAAGAGACTGGTTGTTTGCTTTGGAGGGCAGAGAAGGTGTTGGCACAAGAATTCTGAATGATGAAGATATTGGAAGAGAAGAGAGGTGTTGGCACACAAATTTCCGTACTTTCCGAGTAATAGCCAAGAGTACACCGAAGAATGTGGATCCAAATGGGACAGAAAATCAGTATGATGCTCACAAGTATCCTGTGGACTCAATTATTGTAAGTATCTGTACTCCTTTTTTTTCCACAGCTCAGTTTCTTTCCCTGAACTTTCTCAGGTTAATGATAATCACTTCACTTTGAAGGAGAGTTTGGTGGTGTCTTAGAAAAACCATATGTAACTCTCAAAGCAACCTTTATCTTTCTGGTGTCTTACAAAATTACGTTCTTGAATGCCATAAGCGTTGTGGACCTTTATGTGTTACTGAGCCTTTTAAATTTTATTTGGGAAATGCATTATAGGTCAGTGTCGAAGGTCTACAGACAGTGAAGCCTCAAATGCAGAAAGGGACCGATTCTTGTAATGGTTTGCCTACAAATGGAGTTTACGAATATGGTCACGTGCATGGAGGGGTAAACATTGAAGCTAATATTGTGGTATCGGATGACAAATCTGTTCATGGTGACTCATTGAACTGGGTGGCCGAAAGTCTGAAATTCTCTGTTAAGCAACCTGTAAGTGAAGCTGATCTCATTGCTCTTTGCTTCCTTCTTTTGTAAAGTAGTTTTTGTAATAGAGGTTTTTGTCCTTTGTGCTGCAGGTTGAGGCGGTTGTTACAAAGGATGAGTTGCAACATTTGACATTCTTGTGCAAATCTGAAGTTGATGCAATGGGAAGGATAGTCGCAGGGGTTTTACGTGTGCTGAAGCTTGAAGAATCTATTGGCCAGGCGACTCTAAATCAACTAAGCAACCTTGGTATACTTATCTCAAACTCCTCTGCTTCTATTTAAGATAAATAGTTTCAACTTTCCAGGTTCTTAGATTTGCCTTTTTGGCTTATAACTCTATGTCTCTTTGTTGCAGGAAGTGAAGGTTTTGACAAGATGTTCTCTCCAAAAGCGAGCAGAGCAGGAAGTCCCAAAATCTCACCTTTTGCTGCATCATCAGACTCGATGAGAGAAATTTCGTCACTTACAAACCTAGAATCTACCATTTCTTCCATTGAAGAAGCGTCAATGGAGTTAGAGGCCAAGTGTTCAGCTTTAGTTTCTGATCTCAGCGATTCAGAATCTTCGGCAAATCACGCCAATGAGCTCAAGCAGAAACTCGAGAGTTTGCAGAGCTTAATGGCTAAATTACGAACCCAAATCTAAAATTTATACTCCCAAGAAGAAGTGAAGAAGGCAGCTTATTCTTTAATGTATATAGCATATATAGAGATGTGAGAATCACGACTTGAAGCGGGAAATTTTTGTATCCATTATATACGGTGGAAACGAAATTTGTGTATGCAGAACAATACTTGTACTTGTTATTACCCAAAAAGGATCTGTCTTTTTGGATTGAAAAGTTTTGAGAAATTTTGCAGAAAAAAGCTTTGGTTTTTACGTTCTTCATGATTGATTTCAATCCATAAAATCAAAAGGGATCACTTTTCGTCTCTCAAATTTGGATCCAATCACAGTTGGTGGATATTGGATAATGCTGGCTGCTTATGGGGAGAATGTGGTTGTTTCGAAACCTTACTTATTAAGTCCATCTTTGTACCTCAAAGCTCTCAAATTATGCAGCTACCAAATCGTCAAGAAACAAGTTCTGTTGATCCATGGGGATTCGGTTACAAATGGGCTCGGCTGCAATCTCCAGTTGAACAATACGTTGATAGATTTGTACTCGAAACAGGGAGATGTGAAACACGCACGTAAACTGTTTGATAGAATTCCTAAGAGAGATGTGGTTTCTTGGACAGTTATGATCTCGGGGTTTTCTCGATGTGGATATCACAGGGACGCGTTGCTGTTGTTCAAACAGATGCACCAGGAAGATGTTAGGGCTAATCGGCACACTTACGGGAGTGTTTTGAAGTCGTGCAAAGATTTGGGATGTCTTAAAGAAGGGATGCAGATACAAGGTTGTGTGGAGAAAGGGAAATTTGCAGGCAACTTAGTTGTGAAGAGTGTATTGCTTTCTCTTTATGCCAGGTGTGGAAAGATGGAGGAAGTTCGTCTTCTGTTTGATTCAATGAAAAAAAGGGATTTGATTTCTTGGAATGCAATGATCGATGGATACACCGCCAATGCTTGTGCAGATACTTCATTTAATCTGTTTCAGTTAATGCTCGCGGAAGGTGAACACTCGTTTGTCGTTTCTATTCTTCCCACATATTTCAAAACTTTTATGACTCAGTTTGGTTAAATAGCTTCTTGTGTTGTTCTGTGTAAGGGAAGAAGCCAGACTGCTTCACCTTTGGGAGCCTCTTGAGAGCTTCTATTGTAGTTAAGTGCCTTGAAATAGTCTGTGAATTACATGGATTAGCGATCAAGCTGGGTTTTGGAAGATCAAGTGCACTGATTAGGTCTATGATTGATGCATATGTTAAGTGTGGTAGCATTGCCAATGCTTGGAAATTGCACGAGGGCAAAACAAAAAGAGACTTAATCTCTTGCACTGCTCTAATTACAGGTTTCGTACAGCAGACTAACTGCACAAGTGATGATGCCTTTGATATCTTCAAAGAGATGATACTGATGAAAACAAAGATGGACGAAGTTATAGTATCCTCAATGCTTAAAATATGCACCAACATCACATCTGTAACCATTGGAAGACAAATCCATGGTTTCGCCTTAAAATCCTCCCAAATCAGATTTGATGTTGCTTTGGGTAACTCACTAATAGATATGTATGCAAAGTCTGGAGAGCTTGAGGATGCAGTCCTTGCTTTCGAAGAGATAAAAGAGAAAGATGTGAGATCATGGACCTCTTTGATTGCAGGATATGGAAGACATGGAACTATTCAGAAAGCAATTGATCTTTATAACACAATGGAGCATGAAGGGATCCAACCGAATGACGTTACATTTCTTTCTCTTCTCTCTTCTTGTAGCCATACAGGACAAACCGATCTAGGCTGGAAGATTTTCAACACAATGATCAACAAGCATGGTATCGAAGCTCGAGAAGAGCACTTCTCTTGCATCATAGATATGCTTGCACGTGGTGGCTACTTGGAAGAAGCTTATGAACTGATAAGAAGTAAAGAGGGTATTATAAGTCTTAGCTCATCAACATGGGGAGCTTTTCTTGATGCTTGCAGGCGCCATGGGAATGTGCAGCTCGGTCAAGTAGCAGCCACGAAGCTTCTGAGTATGGAACCGAAGAAACCAGTCAATTATATAAAGTTGGCAAGTGTATATGCAGCTAATGGAGAATGGGACAATGCTTTGAAGACTAGAAAGCTTATGAAAGAAAGTGGTTCCTGCAATAAAGCTCCAGGATACAGCCTTGTGTATTGAACAGAAGAGAATAAGAGAAAATCTCATAAGAGGGTTTACAATATGGTTCAAATGTTGACGTTAACAAGGCTATAAAGAACATCTCAAGGTTTCAGGGAGTAGAAACAAACGATTCCAAATCATAGCGTGATCAATACAGATCAGAGTTACAATAAAAGAATGGGTATCTCATTTCTCCGTATTCCTAATTCATCAATTCCTACAAGACTCAGACCGCTATTTGGTAATCACGTCCCAGCGCCATATAGTCCCGTCCTCGCAGCAAGCAAGAATTGTGCTACAATCCCATGGAAGAAACAGAGTATGTCGGAATCCAATGTTTGGTTTTATTTACAGTAATTATTGAGTCATAAATAAATTATGAAGTTTTCAGTGCATTGGTGAGAGAGAAGATGGATTATACCTTCCATCGACAGACATGGCGGTTTGCCTGATTACAGACTTTGATTGATTGTGTGATAACCTATATGGCAACAGAGAATTATGTCAAGACTACAATAAAGACACCACAGCGAAGCTTGATCATTTGACTAAATCTGAATGCGAAACTAACTTACTTTGTAATCAAAACAGGAGGACAACTTTTTAAATCCCAGACATAAATCTTTCCTTCCTGATTACCTGATGACAAACCAGCGAGGACTTTGTCACAAAATGAATAAGAAATGTTAAAGTAAATATATAATGCAAATTTGTATCTAGTGAGCTCTCTGATCACCTATTGCGACAGAATTGAAATGGAGGTCACAAGAAAACTTGATAAACCAAATATCACACATTGGAATCGGGTATCTTAGTAGAACATCTGAAGTACCCTGCAAACCACAGAAACTTCAATCTGTAAAATATGTGATGAAATGAATGAATCTGTTATGTTTGGCGCAGAAATGAGATCCTAACCTCTCCAGGAGAATTCTCTTTCAGTTGTGGTTCCCACAACAGGATCTCGTTGTCCACACTCTAAAATCAGATAGAACACACAAGAGTAAGTGTCTTAATATTACACCTTTCCACTTTTAGCTTATTCCACCAAATGAAATGAATCTTAACCATCATTGCCTTACTAACCTTTGAAAGAATAAAATCACCAAACCAACGGTTACAATCTACATAATTTGTATGAACTGAAGCTGTAAATACCTACACATAGAAGTAATGTTATCAACAAAGGCCATCAATACTTGTATGTAACTTGTTACAAGACAAGGGAAAACAAAATACTCACAGGGAAAAAATACTCACAGGGAATTGGACAAATTTTGTGGGGAATTTTGACGGATCATCAGTCCACGTGAATGACTTCTCGACATATGTCCAAAACTCTAAAGACAGCCAAAGAATAAGATGATCATACAAACGAACCACAAGCCATTTTTCTCAAAATGTTAAAAACAAAATGGAAGTTCCCTACAAATGTTCTTAATCGTACCTTTCATTGACCATATTTTAATAGTGGTATCCATACCACAGCTAGCAAAACGGTAAATATCAGAAGGATGAAAATCCTACAATTTTCAAGATAAGATGGTTATCTTTAACATGTGGCTCTATATAATAAGCGAAACGAACTGAGTGAGATTGTTGTTATCTTTCACATCCATTCTATTTAAGGGAATATAAAAACCATATTGGCTCACCACACTTAGAACTTCGTAGCGATGACCTCCAGCTCCAGCAAATATCAGAATACATATCCCAGTTTCAACGTTCCACAAACGAACAGATTCATCCTGATCCAATTAAAACGTAAGAGCTCTAAATCATCACCACATAAATAGATGTCAGGATATTTTAGAAAGAAAAGAAAGCCAAGAGATATACCTTGCTAGCAGTAATCACAAGTTGAGGCTTCAAAGGTTGTGTTCTGATTTCGTTCACTGAATCTCCATGGCCCACAAGGCTCTGCACATATGCGACCACAGATTATACAAGAAAGAAATAGAATCATTTCCTAGGATACATAGAACATCCATAAATTCTTCATGTCATTCCAAAGCTTATAGAAATGCAATAATACCTTATGAATAATTTCATTGTTGACGTCAATGACTCGGATAATGCCTTTTACTCCTCCAGCAGCAACAAATGGGTTCCCATTAACGCCACACGCCCAACTTACAGTGTAAAACGACTCTTCCTTCTGATCTCCAAAGCACATAGAAATACACCCAAATGGCCTCAATGAAACATCACTTCTTTTAATTCATGGAAAAGATAGTAAATCTATAATATGTATACTTCCTTACATCCTCATCAGCATAGGATTGCAACGCAGATATGGCTCCATCTTCAAGACAATTGTACAGAGTAATCTACATAATAAGAGATACATTAATGGCAGTAATGAGACCCATTGGTTGAAGCTTTTATAAGGAACCTAAGAATACTGCTAACTAGTAATTCTCACCAAAAAATCATTCAATTGAAAATTATACAGAAACTAGGAAAGATGAAATTTTTTACAACTAGTTAAAAAACTACATTCACATTAAGCTACCAAATAACCTTACTGCAAAAACAATAGGACCACTGCATAAAAAAAAAGACAATGGGACCTAACCAAGCATATAAGATTACAAATTAACTCCACGAATTTCCGATTGGTTTTTAAAAATGAAACCCGAGAACTTTCAAATGGTATAACTGCTGATGAGGCCAAATAACTCTCACCAAAAAATCATTCAACTGAAAATTCAGTTGGAACTGAGAGAGATGAAAACATTTGCAATTAGTTAAGAAACAACATTCACATTGAGCAACTGAACAACCTTACTGCAGAGAAGGAAAAATACTATTAGGAATACCACATTAAAAAGAGGATGAAACAAAATCAAAGTGTATAAGATTATAAATTAACTCCACTCATTTGCAATTGGTTTTTAAAAGGAACCCGAGAACTTTTACATGGTATCAAAGCCCACTAATTCCAAACAGGTATCGATCGAAGACCATTGAGCCAATAGAGGATGAAACCTAATCAAGTGTAGAGGGTTACAAATTAAATCCACTCATTTCCGATTGGTTTTTAAACGGAAGCCGAGAACTTTCACACGACATCAAAGCCCACTAAGCCCAAACTATCCGATCTTTCAAAGATAAGTGATCCCAAACGGGAATCCGATCTTTCGACCGAAGAGAAGTGAGCCCAAAGAGCCATTATCAGCTAAACTAGGAACCCTCATTGAAAACAAGGTAGAGAAATCAAGTGTATAAGGCAACCAAGTCACTCCAACTAAATCTAAATTAGAAAAAAACCATAACTTTCACAAAATCTCCAATATCAGAAGGCTTAAACTAAACGCTTCAGAATCATTGATGAGCCAAGTATTATCAGGTAAATTAGGAACCCTCATTGAAAACGAGGTAGAGTAATCAAGTATAAAAGGTAACCAAATCACTCCAACTAGTTTTAAATTAGGAAAAAAAAAAACATAACTTTCACAAAATCTCCAATACCATAAAGCTTAAAACTAAACACTTCATAATTCCTTGATGACCGTTTCAAAAGGAACCCTTAGATAAGCAGACTAGCATCAAGCAAAGTTTCAATTTTTGAATCTCACTCAAGGCTAGAAATCAGAATCCAAAATCAAACACAAAAGGAAAGGTCTTATTGTTGCAATCAATCTCAATCAAAACCTAAACAGACCCAGAATTGAAACCTTGATTCCGAATTGAAAGTTGAAATATTTTACCCGATTACCACCAGCGGTAACGAAGACACTGAAGAAACGAGCATCAAGGAAGTTAAAAACAACAGCATACAAAGGTTTCTTCCCTTCTTGAATCCTATTCGTCACTTTGTACGATTTCTTATTCGATGGAGTCAAAGACCCAACAAGTGACTCGTTCCCTAAAACTATCTTCGACATTCGAAATTCGAAATATCTCTATCTATATCTCTCTCTCTCTCTCGCACACTAATCTAAAGCGGGAGGGTCTTTTGTAAGTTTCGATTATACACAAATTTGCGGGTTATCAATATTATTACTGTAACCGTAGATTTGACCTGAAGACAAAATTTTATTTTGGACCTGACACGAAATTTTACCTGTTAGAGAAAGAAAAAGAGAAAAATTTGGTAAGGAAATCAAAATTAACGCTTTTGTTAGAATTAAAGTTTTAATGAAAAAAATATATACATTCTTTGATTGATATTATAGAAATTTACCTATATGTCTTTAAAATATATATATATATATATATATATATATATATTACAGATATGATTGAAAATTTTAAAGTTGTAATGATATAATTTGTAATTGATATCGACCACTCAATAGTCATTACCTATAAGGCTATAAGTTTTCATTAAAATGGTTTGATGCAAAATGTTCTGGAAACTACATGTTAACGTTGGTAGTGTATAATCATATGATAATGTCTTTGAACATCCCCAAAGAAGTGCATTAACGTTCCGAACTTCGAAAAACTCACCGGTATTGACAAGATTGCTGGTACAGTTCATGTCTGTAAGAAGGGAAGACATTCAAAATATGAATGGTTAATTAATTAATATATGTTGAATGTAAAACAAATGAGATGATAGTGTGTTTCGTAATTTAAATCAAAGCAGTTTACAATTGTAATAATAAAGTAAATAATAGTAGCGTAAAGCAGACTCTTACGGATGATTTTTTTGGTGGTTAACTAAATTACGACGAGTGGACAACATATCTGTCGAAATCTTTTTAAAGGAGGCTAAACGATCTACCTGACCTCTCATAAAACTAGTATGTTATGTGATGGGCCCTGCACCAAACAAGGATAAATAAAAATACTTTGAAATAACGCACTTCCCCCTAAGTCCTAGAAGCTTATGCTCCCAATTTCTCAATTAACTTACAATAGTTCCTATAGCTTAACAGAATTCTTCATACCGAGTTGACCATACATTTAATACACTTGTATAGAATATAGCATGCTCGCCTCGACAGATGTGACATAGCATTAGTTACCTAGTCGCATCAAGGATAAATACTAGGTCATATCCGTTAAAAGCACACGACACTCAATCAATCAAGATTTAGCGACTAGGACGATCAGATATAAACTAGTCAAAACTCAATCCCACGATCGAGGTCAAGTATATTTCTTATAAATACCCTTCCGTTGATTCTAGTGAAAGGAGAATGAATGCAGGACGATTACACAACACACACACACATTTCACACTTCATACTAACAGCCACAACTCGACCTTACTTGAGAGATTCAAAATCTTTTCTAATCATCCTTTACCAAAAATCTTGGCTTGCACCCAGTTCACCAACCTTCTGGAATGTTTCCAACCGTTTTTGGAATGATCACTTCCACTCTTGAACCACCTTTATAAGTTCAACCAAAAATCATAATGCGAGAAAAATCGCTTCTAGAAATTGCCCAAAACTCGACTAGTCTTCCTAATCCTATTGACTTTCGTCCGTTTGTATTGCTCGTTATGACTTGACTACCACAAAGCTTTTGGGAGGATAAACCCCTATTCTTTGGTCCCAAAAGTTCGTCATGATTGTGTTATAGTTCGAAAACCAACGTTTGGATCTGAATTCCTTCCCGATGAGAAATTGGGTTAAGTTCATCATACAATAATTGAGCCGGGTATTGTACTCAGCAAAGACGATATTCTCAGATGAACAATCTTTCTTTTAAAAAAATAATTTTGCGATAAATACCAAAAATTTATCATGAACAAACTTTTTTCAATAGCTTGCACTTTATTACTTCTCCAATCGCTCTAACAATCTTATTCCAAACTTAAGTAATTTTTCGTAAAAATTTAATTTATAATAGTGAGCGACGACTAATAAAAACTCTAACGTTTATATAAAGAATATAAAATTGACAGTAAACTTCAGCCGTAGATTTGGAAAAAAAAAAGTTTTGGATAAGAAATGAACGGAATTAAACAGTAATTTCGTATAAGAAAATCCTACCACATCTATAAATCAATCAACTTCTTATCATCAAATTACCTACAAAGTTTTCAAAAAGAAAATATAAGGAAAAAGAGTCTCTTGTTGTAAGTTATGATCTCACTCTCAGTCGTCTCATGTTATTTCCATGGTTGGTCGTAAAGAAATTTTACCCTTTTTTCAATATTTAATGTCTTTTTTTTCAAAATTAAGCTCGATTTGTCATGTAGCAATCATGATTGGACGATAATCACATTTCTCATGCCTTATTGTTGCTCTCTAAATACGTGCGTACATATATATGTAAACGCACATATATTTATCTATGTGTATATATATATATGCACCAAAGCAACACACGATCTCTACAAGATTAGTGGATCGATTAGTTTCAGATCTGAAAAACAAAAACTAAAATTTGTTGATCGATTTGCATAATCTCTTCAGTAAGTGTTTAAACACATATATATAGTGCATGTCCTATTCATATTTTATGTTTTCTGTTCATATATTATTCTCGGAAAATGTTTTTGTAGATTGTAATTCATATAAATATTGTCCAACAATTTATATTCAGTTTTTAAATTGATTTTCTTCAAATTTTATATAGTGAAAATGGAGAACGAATTGGACTTAACACTGAAGTTGGGTTTGCCGAATCCGACTGTTGAGAGACATCTGAGCTTAAACACTTCCACCACCACTGATGACCAGGTCTTATTTCATTAATTTATTCATTATAATGTTTAACCTTTTCACTATAGTTGATTGATGTGGGCATGAATAAATATGAAAAATCTTCATCTGATGAATCAATGGTAGAGATCTATTGATACCATCTCTTCTTTCATTTATTTGCTTTTGAAGAAATGGACTAATTTCATGCTTATCACACACATCTCAAAGTTTTTAAATTCATTGAACTATTATTAAATTCATTAATTAAAAAACGTTAACCGCACTGTCGTAATGGTAAAAAACACTAATTTGAGGAAAAAAACAATAAAACCTTATCATCATCTCCTTTTTTACAGTTAATTCCTACATATGGACATTTATTACTTAAATATGCATTAAATGCTAATACATTGAAATATTTAATTAATAATGTAACAAACAAAAATAGGGAATCAACGTCGTAGACGGTGGCCGGGAGGCAACAACAACGTCGTGGACGGTGGCCGGGGAGGCAGCAACAACGACGGTGGTGAGGTTATGAACCTACGTCGGGCTCTTTGGGGAGATGATGAAGTGATCGACGACGAAGGTGCAAGGAACAACGTGGACATCAATATTAGAGTCTACAATTACGTCTTTCAACAGTTCGCCGGCGCCCCCAACACTTTGAACTTCGATCCTTATCCGATGCCTCCGTCTCCGGAACCGGCACAGGCACCGGCTCCGGTGACTCCTCCTGCGAGTGATGAGTATGTTCTGATTGATGTTCCTGCTAGGAGAGCCCATCGTAACAACACTCTGTTGATGGCAAACGCTTGGAACGAAAGCCCAAACGCGTACGCGAAGCGGCTTCGCGGTTGCGGTGGCTACTGCGGCGGAAGGATTGAAGGGACGAGGAAGTGTACGAACATGAATTGTAACGCACTTACCACTCCTATGTGGCGAAGGGGTCCTCTTGGTCCTAAGGTAATTAATAGTCTCCAAATTTTCAACTAATTAATTAATTAGGTCTGAATTTTAATTTACAAATGATCATTTAATTGGTAAATGTGTGTTTCAGAGTTTATGCAATGCTTGTGGGATCAAGTTCAGGAAGGAGGAAGAGAGGAAATCCAAAAGAAATTGAGTGATTGTATTTGATAACCAATTAAAAGAAAAATAAGAGAAGTTGATTGTTAAATTAGCCATTGTGTTATCAATGTCTATGGTTAAGCTTTATGAGAGGAAAGCTAAATTTTTGAGATTTATCGTTTAAGCAATTGTAATGTTAAGGTCGCTCATTTGCAAAGCTCATGAATTTGCCGTTTTTTATATGAAAACCATATTGCAGTGAACTGTTACCTCTTTTGACAAACCAATCATTGGATCTATAAAGCTTTTACTGTACTGTAAAACGTCATATGTATTTACGTAAAAGTTACGGGTGTCATTCGTATCCTTACCGTTGTGAGTACAAGATATACTGCTTTCATTATAACCAATCATAAAAACAATATTAAAAGCGATATGAAAAATATCCTAAATTTTTTTGCACTGTTCTCAGTACTCACTACTTTGCACCGCTTTTAACTATTTACGTATCGCTAACCGCTCTCTCTATCTGCTAATAATCTTGTACCGCTTTGTGTTACTACTCGACCCTACATCTTGATAAATGTGATTTGATAAATAGTTTTAACAAATGATGATAATGGCAGTAATTTGCTGTAACAATAAAATAACACGATGTTATTTGAAAAAAAAATATTACATATCAAAAGTAATACTCATTCGAAAACAATTGTATACAGTACACAAATATTGTTTGGTTCATACTTTTATCAGATTTCAATTTTAGAATAAAAAGACTTGCAAAAATTAATACATTTTGGTAATAGATCATTAAAAAAAGGTATATTTGATATAGAAAGAAATTCCAGAAATGTTTAATTTTATTTTATCCAAATACATGCTATTGCAGAAATTATGTTATCTTTTATTTCCCAGAAATGTTAACTTTTATTTTCCTTTTCTTATCATTTTTAAAACAAAAGTCTGTGTAAAATCATATATCTACCAGAATAGATTCAGTAGTCTAATTTCGATAGAATAATATTTTCATAAATTATAATTTTTGGTTGATAAATTAAAATGGTGTATATGTATATAAATAAATAGATTCAAAATCTAGTGATGTTACAACTGTAAAGCAAAGACAGGTATAAGTTTGTACTTTTTTTTTTTTTTTAATACTAAAAGGGATATTTTTTCTAAAACCAATGTAAATGGTTTTTCACTCGCTTGTGTTCGATTTGTTGCATGTCGGACAAGTCGAACAAGACAAGTATATATTATAAATGCAAAACCATTAGTATTAGAGAAAAGTGTTACATAAAGGAGTATTTTATTGCGAAACTTTCAGTAATTACAAGGAGACTCACTATATATTAAAAGAGAAATTCTGAAAGAAAAAGTCATACATATTATGTAAATATGTAATGTTTAGAGGATATTCGTGCAAAATTTTTGGGATTAGCCATTATGTAAATGATTTTTAAAATCGTCGGGGTTTAGAGAATAGATGACTTGCACCATGGAAAGAACCGTTATGGTCTTAGGAAGCATCGAGATGGTACTTCCCGAACACTCACTTATCATCGGGGTTTAACCACTGGAGAGTAGATGACATGCACTATAGAAAGAACCGTCATGGTCTCTAATCTTCATAAACGAATAAAATGGCGACATATGAACACAATTTTCTTGGACAAGAGATTGACTTATATCCGTTTCACTGATCGAGGAGATCAAAAGTGAAATTTACTAAATTTAAAATAACAATACTGATATTTAACAGAAAAAAAAGAACAATAATAATTAAAGCCACGAGTTAAGGAGGAAGATAGTCCAAAGTAATGCTTTCATTAGCACCTCTTAAACTTGTGTGTTAAAAAAGAAAAAAGCAAAGGGCCTCTCCCTAACTTCCAAAACCTACAATCAACCAAAATAACAATCCTAACCAGAAACAATCCATTAAAATATCTGTCAATCTCATAAGAACATGCTTCCTACCAAATCGAAACCACAGGTTATATAAAAAAGCCGTTGCTATGTACCCCAAATAGATTAGTTTAAAAAAAAGAAGAAGAAAAAGAACTTGTCAATTCACGAACCATCTTCACAAGTGAGTCTTCCTAAGCTTGGATTTCCGGCGTGTTCCACCATTTTTACTATCTTCAATATCGCCTTCGATGTTAGAAGAATCTTCGACAACGGTTTCCTCTTGAATCACCAAACCTTGTTTCCTGGACAGTTTTCTTATTGCCATTGTCTGAGAATCTTCTGAGAGTTTTGATGCCAAGTCACAAGTAGATGAAACGACTTCGGTTTCCCTGTGTGGCATCAGCTCCTCTCCTACTGCCACCATAGTGCTCATTGGCTATGGAATAATCACCAAATCCCAAAATCATTAGAGCTAATAGCTAATATACCACTTAGAGAATTATTGAAATAAAATGAAACACTAAATCTGCACCTTCCAATCTTTGTAATCAAATCTAAGTACAAATGGTTGTAAACGACCTCCCCTGACATCACCAGGTTTGCTGCAGGAGCATTCCTCGGCACTGAGGACAAATGAGGAAAGCGAGATAAGTGTAGAAACCAGTTTTTTGGGTTTAGAGGATGAAATCAAATACCAACACTAGACACAAGGAAGAAAAGGTAAATCTTACCAGCGAAATGAGAACCGTTTTTATCAACAATTATCTCAACTCGTCCATCTTTCACCAAGAATGATAGTGCGAACACATTCTCTACTGTCTGAGCAAATGATATCCTATTGAGCACCAAATTTTCGATCTTGACACGTTTATTTTTCCGCAAGATGTTAAACATTATTGCCATGTTATTGTCTGTATTAATTTTCTTTTCAGCTTCTGTATCATCAACCTGCAGAATATGAAATGTAGCCAAATCAGCACTGACTGATACATGACAAAGTTCCAAATCCAGCACTGACTGATACGTGAATCAATCAAATCAATCACAAACTAAGTAATATGGAAACAGAGATTTTAATACATCAAGCATGCAATTAAAATTAAACTATGCTACACTAACACTACCACTGATTTCGTTAAGAGATAGAGTGCTACACGCAGCTAAGTATGCAGAGTAAATCTAGAGATGCATAAGTTTGGGAACCACATATACCAAACAACTAAAATCAGTCAAATTTGCTCAGAAACTAAAGATTACCGAAACTTGCAAAACATTACTCACCTCCTCTGGCTTAACACCTGCACCAGGCTTTGTACGTTTTCTGTTTCCCACTGTCCTTTTCCTTTGTTTCAATTCAGTATCCATAGGACCTATCCTAAAAGAGATACACAACAGAAAATGATAATTGAAAATATATATTTTTTTTCAAAGTAGGTGTCCAAGTTCAGATCCTAACATTAAGCACTTGTAATGAGAGAGAACTCACATTGTTGAACAACCACACGATACCATAACCGTAGAGCAGACCGTAAACCCAAGGTCCTTCCACTTCATCGACACTTGCGTATTTTCATCAGCATCAATTCTTAAAGAAGTTTTCCCAAACCCGTTGATCAAGGCATTAACGAACTCAGCTGGAGAAACACCACCATGAGCAGTTTGAGATTTCACCGATGAAACCACGCTAGTCGCTAAATCCAAAAGCGCTTCCGCGTCAGCAATTTGCTCTCTAGGCTTCTGAACTACAAAAAAAAATTGTAACAGTACAGTGCCAAAAAAAAAAAAGTTATAATCAGTAAAAAAAAACTATCTTTGCTACTACTACTATACACAACATACGAACTTATTGGTCCATTCAAAATAAGAAACATCTCCTATTTAAGACAAGGCATAGAACTAATTGGGACAAATTTATTTACCTTTCTGGTGCAAAGTCTCAACCTCATTAATCATACGCTTGAACTTGTCAGAATCAATTTTTGTCAAATCATATTTAGCATCTGCACCAAACACAGTTATGTCAGAAAAAAACACAAACCCAAAAATAGAAGAAAAAGACGTAAGTAAAAAGCGACAATACCTTTAATCTTGTGGGTAAGAGCGAGATACTGAGATCTTATAGCACTCCGATCAGCAATTCCTTGTTCTTCCTCCTCCTGAATCGGCGGCTCCTGAGACCGTGCTGAAGCAATTACGCTCTTACTCTGCTTCTCCTTCTTCACGATCTTAGGTCTCTCCGACGACTCATCGGCTTCTCTTCTCCTGCTGTCTCCGGTCGATTCCGCTTCCCGCTTCACCGAGTTTCTCATGATGAGCGCAAAAAAAAAAAACTGAGAAACGGAACGTGGAAGAGATTATAAAAGAAGGAAAAAAAAACCTAACGGCGGCGAGAAGATGAAGAGACGTCGATGAATTTTCCCGCCGAGAATAATAGTAATGATTTAGTAATTTCGAAATAAAGATAAAAGAAATTGGTATTTATAGTCGGACCTCCGACTTGAGTTATCGTGCCCTCGAAGTCAATGCCCCCATACAAAATACAGTACAATATATATATGTATATATTTTTAAGCGTCGTACCAATATATTTTAGTAGTAATTAATTTATGTGTATAAAAGGAACAAAGAGTTTTGCACACAAAAAAAAAAAAAATGGAACAAAAGAGACCCATCAAATCAAACATCGATTTCTTAACTGCTTTTCGTGTTGCCAAATGCAGACACTGCATCTCCTAAGTCCTAATGAAGCCAAATGCAGCACGCTTATTATAATACAATGAAAAGATTCTTAAGCAAACAATGAGTTCATCATCCCAATGGAAAAGAGAATCGAAGAAGAAGAAAATGCAGATCACAAATGAAATTTCTGCCTAGTTCTTAATAAATGATCTTTCTTTTCTATATATCTTCAGCTCTCGATCTCATTCATCTTCTATACAAATTTTTCCAGCCAATCAACTTATGTCACGCGTCTCTTCTACAGCTCCCAATAAACTCATGCCACGATTATTTCGCATTCCTTCTTTTCTACGTACAACAATTTTCTGTATCAACGTACGAATCTTAATTTGGTGAGATAAAGACCCGGATCCACCCAAACAATCATGGAGTTCACAGTTCTATATTGATCCTAGTCTTCAGATGTACGTAGTTGCTAGAATTTGCAAACTTCAATCAGTGAACTTTGTTTTCCGCTTTCCTCAAAGTTCCCCATTCAGCATAGTTCTCTCCATTCAACTGAACTCCTGAGATCACAAATTACCGGATGGATGAAGGTAGTAGGGCGAACCCACCGCAGATTCTTTGTTTGACGTAGATTGCACAATTTGCACACCTATTTCAGAGTCACTCATCCTGTTTTAGAAGCTTTCGCTTTTTTCCCTTAAAAACCCAACAAAAAGAAAAACAAAAATATTTTTTGAAAAAAAAAAAAAAAAAAAAAAGATATACAGAAATACAGAATATATAATTTGTACGAGATTCATATATCTCTTGATAACATTAACGAAAATATATGGATCGATCAAACCTAAACACAGACACAAAGGTGAGATAAGTAACAAAAATTACGCTCAATAATGTTGTAATACGAACAGTGCCGTGCCCATGTTTACGGAAGCCTAAAGCGAAAAAAATTATGTAGCATTTATCATAAAAAAAATATTACTAATTATGTGATTTTTTTCTTATCCTAATTATTTTTATTACTAAAAATGACCTTATTTTACTATATACTAAAATAAAAATGTTAAATTTACATAATTTCCTTAGAAAATAAATATAACAATTAGAAATATATAAATTTTATCAAATACATAATAATGTATATTAAAAAAATGTGGCCTGTTTAAAAAAAATATATTTTGGTGGTCTTAGGCGAATTTTTTTTTATAACAGTAGGCACGATTCTGAATACGAACATGAATTGAACTTATTTTCTCCACGTTCTTTGGATGCCGAAACCAGCTCAACAATGGCAGGCAATACTTAATAGCAATGCTTTTGTGTTTTATGTCGGGTCAGAGAGGAAGAAAGTGTTGAATTGGGCTTCAACTGAAGGAGAAGAAGAGTCGGTTTTAAGGGATATATGGATCTTCTTTAGTTCTTTGGCCACTTCTCCACCATCGTTGGAACTTCCCCTCGAACACCAATGCATCTCTGTGAGAGCTTTCATTTGACAAAGCTCCTCTTATGAAATTTCACCCATGTTTTTTAGCATCTGCAATCTCATCCGTTCTTCGGTCTACCTTGAATTTTGAAAGGCAATGGTGATAATCAATGCTATCCCAATCTGTCTCTGTTGCGGTTAGAAGCTTTATACCCATAAACATTTCAATGGGCATAGACATCCGTTTTTTCCGAGACTTTATCACTAGTTTCCCAGTTATAATCCAGGTCACTATATAATCCCACCCTTCCATAATAACAAATGTTTCTTCTTTTGGAATTGAGACGCAGAAGGAGAAATCACACAGCTTCGTGACCCCATCTTCATCCAATAAGAATGTCTCAAAAGACAACGTCCCATATACGAAGGGCCTTGGGAACGCATTGTGAAGGTGTAGGCATATCAATCGGGCTAATCCAGCCCAAACCCGAAAAACCTGCATATCTTAGAGTCTGACTCGGCCTGGCCTGGCCTAACAGGGCTGGAGAGTTTTTCCGCACTTTTCTTTTGAGAAAAAAAAACTATTAAGTTTATAAATTTAAATAACCACTAGTAAATAACCACTAGTATTCATTAAACCCAATTTAATTTAAAAGCAATAGTTTAAAACTAAATAAATCCAAATAAATTGTTTAAACTCATACCGGAAATAAAACATAAAATCGAAAGACTTCAAACTAGGTAGTAGAGCCAAAGATTTGAATCTGCTTCAATGCCCTTACTAAAATCTTTCTGCTTCAATGCCTTCTTAAATCCTTCTCGTCATCAAGATTTTTCTTACATAGGTAAAAATAAAAATAAAAATTTTGATGAATTTTATGTATAAATCATATAAAATATCATAGATAACGATTTGTTAAATATTAAATAAATATGAATGACATTATTACCTGGATCATGTGAAACGTAAATCCACTCCAACTCAAGTCAGTGCTTCAAGAAGACGACTTCTATATTTATTCAAGACATGCGCACCAATACTAGATGTGTGTGTGATAGATAATGTGATCTATATTTATAGGGACTCTCGTCTTTGGGTTAATGTGGTATGTTAATGGTGAATGACTCTAAGGAGAAGGGAAAGTGAGAGTTAAAAAAGTTAATGGTTTGAAGCTTGATGACCAAGTATTGCTATCAAAGTCGCAATGGCTGAATACAATGGAAAATTGGTACCAGTTTTTTTCGCCAGCAATCGTTCTTGGGAAGTAAAGAAGAAGAGGGAGATTTGTTGTGGAACAATCGGGCGTTGGATAGAAGTGGAGTAGAGATTATGGGGAAGGTTGGAGTGGATTTGGTAGCGTACTTATCATCTCGTATGACTATAAGATTAGGCATTGTTTTGCATGGAATGTACGTATTACTACCGGTAATAGGTGATAATGATGATGGTTTTAGACTTTTTAGTATTATATGGTTTGGTCCCTCTATTGAGGGCAGCTGAATTGAATTGTTTCATTGACTTTGACATAAAAGTAGATTAGATCCATATTTTCAGTCTTATTCTGTTATTTATTTCCTAATATTTTGCCAATTCGAATTACAAAGCATCGATCTTGTTCTTGAACTAATGCTTTATTTTTAAAATATTTTCATCTTTTTTTTCTGCACAACTCTAAATGTCTTTCTTTTATAGCAAAGCTGTCACGTTGTGACTATAGTATTAGTTAGGCTTAACATATGTAGTTTTTCACAGCTTAATTTATCTAACTGTACAATAGGTGTTTCTGAAATTTAAGTTATGAGCTTACTTGAGGATCATGTTTCTTAAAAATGCTAGTATAAGTAAACGAGGCAGCACATCCTATATTTTCTCATCGAAATTATAAAATGAAATGTTATTTTAAGGTGGACGAAAACAGTTTCAGTGGGCTTTTCAGCCAATACAAACAACATAAAGCTATTTCGGTACATAAATTCTGAAATATAGTATCGATAAGTGGTAAAAAAACAGTTTCCATTGTTTCGATGCATTTTGATATATTTTTCGGATTTCTCGCTTATGTTTTAATTTTAGAAAACATCTTAAATGTATAAACAAACAAAGATTAATTTCTACAATTTATAATTTAAGTTATTGAACTGTAAAGAATTTAAGAACATGAAAGGGAACCATTTTCTAATTACAAAAAAAATATAAGACATAGTAAACAGACTAAACAGTGAAATAAATCAATTTTTTTTGGGTAAATAAACTGAATAAACCAATTAAAAGACATATTGTTAAATCAAAGGAAAAAAGGTATTGAAGAATATCACTCACATCTTCTTATTTTCTTCTTTTTCTTTTTTTGTTTGTATGTTCAGTTTGGTAAGTGTGCTCGAGCGCTCGAGCTCGTCGTAAACAGAAGCACTGACCCATGCTTAAAATGCTACCCACGAGCCACTAGCGACAAGCACGTTTACCATCACATATAACCCCTTTGTTATTATCCTTTTTCTTGTAATATATTTATCCCAACCAAACCAAACTTTGGAGATAGTGTAGAAACACAAAAACTTTTCAATTGTAAAGTCAACTCAACAAAACATTACGAAAAGAAGAAGACTCGAAGAGAAAATTGTAAATATATATGATATGAAAACTTACATTTGACGTGTTCGTTCATCCCCAAAGCTGGGTGTGTAACTAAAAGAAGCAGATAAGGTGAGAGAGATTCACCAGCCGAGACAATAGACACACAGTAACAGAGTTTTGAGAGACTCTTACAAACCACACATAACAAGTGATAGAGACAGAGATACCCAGAAAAATATTACATGGTTGTTGAGTGAATGTAAGGCAACACAAAGAAGATAAAAATAAGAGAAGATGAAATCTACTACCACGACTTAGAACTCTGTCATATAGGCCATACGTCCTGCTGCTTCTGCTGCATACCATCCATCATGTTCCTACTACTTCCTGGAATTGACATATCATCTCTGTAATCGAATGAGGCCATATCGAACGGTGTAGAATCTACAACACAAGCTGAAAAACCTGTTGCTCAAGCTACTGTTGTTGCTTGTTGTTATGCGACAGCTTCAAAGTTGTTGCTGATGTGCGGTGTCTGAACTTAAACCCATTGCTGTTATTCCCTTGAAAAAACGTTTGATTGCTGCTACTGTTGTTGTTTGCTCTGTTTGGGATGTTCAAGTCTTCAAAGAAACTTCCTTCCACCATGTTTCCTGGGGAACTGAAGCTGTTCTTGATGATTCTGGACCGTTGGCTGAGGCAGTGACACGCTTTGATTTTCCATGACCATAGAAGTTTTGGTTGCTCTGAACGTTTCTCTGGTCGTACATAGACATGAGCTCGGAGATCATCTTCTGTCCATCTTCAGGAAACTCCAATACCTGTTAAAGTCCGGATTGGTTGGGCCACCGAGTTCACTGGCCTTGGCTCGAGAAAATCCAACTACAGGCTTGACTTCATTGACATGGAACCTGGATGCTGCTGCTCCATAGGTGTTAAAGCAACTGTCTCGATGTGGACAACCCATTTGATGGTTGTCCTCTTGAATTCCTATCCCCAGAAATCCTCGGCTGATTTCGCTCTGGAAAGCTACACCCAAGATTCTCGCAGGTGAAAAAAAGTTCTGTCCATTATAGTGTTCAGATCTCTTGTTTGGCTTCCTCTTTTCTCTATTGAATTCCGGGAGTTTCCTGTTGGGACAATTCTTCTTTGACGAGGAAAGTCATGGGTTTTAGCAGCTATCCCAAAGTTTGAAGAATTCTACCACTTTTTTCCTGGCTTCTGAGCTCTTTCACTGTCATAGTGAGGCTCCTTCTCGAAATCCTTCAAACATCGTATTGACTGCAATCATTCATCAAAAGCGAGCAAACTTCCGCCGGACATAGTAAGAGGTGGACAAGACTCAGGATAAAGCTCTCAAGGCCAAAGACTCTTCTTGGTTAATAATGGCAAGCCAAGTGGTAGCACTCTCTTAGTCATGCAGTCATCTTATCCTGCAAGCACTTCTGGATTGCCTCACGAGCTTCTGACGGATCTTAGCAATATCGGGAAACATAGAATGCTTGATAACTGCAGTCAAAACGCCCACTTTCCACGCCTTCTTCAAATCATGAGGCTTCTTGTAAGGTGCAGGACTCCTTGATCTTTAGGCAAACCGAGTTGAGGCCACCAATCCTCTTTCCCGTTAGGCCACCATACACGGAGGTGAGGAACTCCTTTCTCCAAGAGGAAACCGTCTTCTGAGGAGGATCATGTGCAGTGTTGCATCAACGCACTTGAACAAAAGCGATCCGAGAGAGTTATGTGTCTTGAAGTTCTTTGCAGGGTGTGCGGAGACGGTCCAATCGGATTGTTACCTTCTACATGAATTCCCGGGATATTGTTTTCTGCTTGGTATTTCGTTATAGCCAGCAGCCTGTACCATTACGATCACTGAAACCCACCTGACCTTATCTTTCCACCTCACTCCCGGAGATTATCAGATGCACCAATGTCACAGGTTTTCCATTTTCAGGAATAATACCGTAAACAAAGCCTTGAGCTTTACACACTTCCATCATCTTCAACATATACTTCAAGATCCCATCTTTGAGCCCCATGAGACATCTTCTTCCTCCTGGCTTGCTCTTGAGACTGCCTCTGTTTCGGCAAGCCATCAACTCCTTCTTTGCTCTTATCACTGCTCCTTGAGACGTTTAAAGGCTGCATTTTTGTCCCTCCACATCCTCCTCTCGAGCTCATCCACATCGATCTCATCATCGGTATAGTCGTCTTCAACAATTAGAATCAGGGTTCAGCTCTGTGGAGCAGGACAGAAATCAACTTCACTAAGAGATCCAGAAGAGAAGAAATCCATGTTTCCACCACATTCCCATCTTCGTTAAACATCATCGTGACTCCTCACCCAGTAAGACCAGAAAACCAAATTAACTCTGGAAAAAAAATCAATATACAAACAAAAGCAATCAGTACGTTTTCTTAAATGGAATCATTAAGTGCTAAATTTCTTCTAAATCTAACAACTTACTAAAATCAAACTAAAACCTAGAACCCAAAATTTAAAAAAAAAAAAAAAAAAAAAAAGAGAGGCTTTTCTAAATTCAATCACCGTTTAACTAAGAAACACATCATCAGATCGTAAATTATCGACTTTAGAAGTATCAAAATCACTCCCAAAACCTGAATCATCCGTAATGGGAAAAAAAAAAAACTTTATCTACAGATTCGACTTCCAAAAAGAGGGATGAGATCTTCAACATAAGGAAAAAGAAAAGAAAAAATCCACGGAAGATTGTGGGAAAAAATCGAGGAAACCCCAAAATATAGAAAATGATCATATCTGACGAAGAGCATAAAATAAGAAAGAGAAATGAAATTACCCTTGAGTAAAAAAATGGTAATAATTTAAAATAGATCAACGATATATAAACACTAGTAATCTCCAAGTAAAACCATCGATCTACTAAAACCCCAGGAAAAAAAAATCTATCATCTTCTTCATAATCAGTATCAACAATAACCCTAAAATCAACAGAAACAAATTGAAGAAGCGTAGTACCTGGAGAAAGGAACAGCAGAAAGAAGAATGAAGAAAAGGTATCTGCAACTTTCTATCTATGGTGACGAGAAAAAGAAAGAGAAGAGATAATAAACCCTAATTTCATCCCCCTCAAAAGTTAGAGAGACGAGATGAGGAAGACGAAGAAGAAGAAGAAGTCGACTTGAAAGATCACGTGGGTAGAAAGCGACTTTTGCTGTTTAAATTTGCGATTTTCTTTTGTGGAGTCTTATCTGTAAGATCAGGAAAGAGCGAGAGAGATGATAGTACAACACTTGTATATATACATATTTTTTTTTTTAACATTTTAAGAGATCTATTTATTATTATTATTCACAATTAAAAAATAAATAATAAAGCGCCTTTGGCACTACTCACTACTCTTCCTTTTTTTATTTTACGCGGTATGTATGTTTCTGAATTCTGTTTCTTAACACGTCTCATATTTATTTATTGCCCGCGATACTACGCTGTTAATTTAGCGTTATTTCTTTGGCGGCTCATTTTATTTTACCACTGCATATGGGTAATAATAGTTTTTAAAACTCACTTCTTGGAATAATAGTTTTTAAAATTGGATCCATTATCCATACCTCCATTTAAATAGGTGGTAGAAAAAGTTTCGTCTTTATCATCGACATCTATTATCTGATTACGACAAATCTATGTATTCTCAAGAGAGGTAAGAAAAACAATTTAATAAGTTTTCGTGCTTTCTTCATTTTTTATATCACGATTATTATCACGTTCTCCTGCACACATTTGGTTGGAAACTAACCAAACAAGTGTGTTAAATTTTATGTCATCTTTTTGCACTTTTCAGAAGTGTAGAAAGTGAACCATAGTATTGACTATCGAAACTCGTTCAAGTGTGTAATAAAAACAATAGAGAGATACAAATGTTTTTTTTTTTACAGAGATGAGCCTGAAGACAAAAAATTTGGACTATGAATATCAATGAAGTTGGACTTGTTGGGATCTAAGTGTTGAAGATATAGGTATTTTCTCTGGGTTCTTCACTTACTCCACTTTGTAGTTGCATACTCTAATGCCATCTCGTAGTCCACCTGAAACCACCCAGAAAGATTCAGCAAGAAAAACAAAAAATGATGCAGTAGAAGCACTTAACACTGAGAGTCATTTTGATTTGCAAAAAGCAAGAAAACCTCATTCTACATGCTTTGAGCAAGCTTCTTCTTTCAATGTTTCTTTTGTGCGCATGATTGCGGATATCTTTAGACCACTTTGTCAAGTATAACTGTCGCGTCGTCTTCTTCCTCCGTAACGTTTCTCTCTTGTTCATCATGTTCTTCTGTCATTTGTTTTAGAACATCGTGACACTGCCCCTGTTGCCTCGGGTATATATCTGCAACATTTCCCGGTTATGTTTATCTTTCTCAGGTTTTGAGGAAAAATGGGAGGAAAACTGAATTTCTTGTGTTTTTACCTGCTCAAAACTGCGTTTTCGCCTTTGTTGTTCACGGGGCTTGCAATCCTCATGACTATTTTGGATTTCAGTTGGATGCAGCACTGTTCGCGTATTGCGGACTTTGAGTGGGAAATAAAGGCGGAAAGTTAGATTTAATAAAATGTTGGATAATGTCGAAAAGTGCTTTCTTAATACCTTGACTGGCAGTAGCTTATCTCAACTGATGTACATCTCCTATGTACTCTTTCCCTGTCCCTTTTGAAAGGAATTTTTGTACTCACTATGTCTCACAAATACTCCTATTTTCTCTTGCGTCTGGTTGCGATCTTATAACTTCAATTCGGCACCACACTGAAAAGTTTTTTAATACCTATTAATAAAAAAGGGTTGGAGAAAAGAACCTACCAACTCATAATGATATACTGAGTTATACTAGCAAGCTAAAAAGAAGGCTCGCAGGACTTGATTCTCTTTTAAGGCCGTCCTTGTGACAACATCACCTCCCTTGTTCGGAAAAGGAGAGGAATACGGGTTTGCAAAGAACGCAAATATGTTGATCCCCTTGCAATTTCTAGTTCCAGCAATTCTCCAAGAGGAATTCTATAAGAAAGTCAAGAGTGGAGAGACTCAACATAGAAGATAAAGAGCAGTGAATATAATGATCCCACGCTCAAAGTTTAGCTCACTTATGTGGCAACACATTAGAACAAACTTAAATCTCTTGGAACTGGATCACACATATATAAACAAAAGGAGGATATGACTTTGCCTGTTTTACACATCTCTTCCACCCACTACTAACACCAGCTTCAACTTAATGAAAGGATGACCTTCTAAAGACCTGAGGCTTCACTGACGAGAGTTTCCCAGAAGAGAAGTCAAAAGTTAAGAAACGTAGCTCTCAGATTAACGCACAAAGAAGGTAAAGCTTGACAGATGAGATTACTACAAAAAAACTATTATAGCACTCCATATATAAATCAGATGCATTTGCAGAAAATTGAGGGTTGCAGTGACAACCTGCCTGAATACGTTGCCACCATATCTGGATGCAGCTCCTTGATAATCCCTAGGCGAAGATTGTATTCTCCTGCCGGACTAAGACACTAAAGGAGAAAACCGCAGTACAATTAGAGCTAATATTTGCAATAATCCAGATGCTCTAACAAATTGAACTTTTATAAGAGCCTCAAAAAGTCAATAGCGATATAGGTAAGCAGTTCCCAATGAACAGTAAAAAAGCAGCTGCTTACATCACCACTAGGGTTGCTGAACTTGGCTTGGCGGAATAACTGATGTATGCGTACCATTTGCTGAGATGTTACAGATTTGACAGCCATGCTGGGGCTGAAATCAGCTCCCATTTCATCTGAAAGAAAGAAAACAAGAATAATCATGACTAAATTTGACTAAAGGGATAGCACAAGCTTAGTAAATATAAAGGGTATGGATGGTTTTCTTAAAATTATAACTAGCAAACTAGAGCAGAAAATTGCCTTTTAGAATCAGCAAACATTATATAACAATCCGTCTAATTTATCAGGACATGCGATACATAATTTCTTAATTGATATCAGATCATTTCTATCGCCCAAGTAAAAAGTACTGCCAACTGTGTTGCTAACGGGAATATCAAACAAACAACTTCAGACTTATATAACAAATGAGATCGATGTCATACTTACCAGTTGATCGCGTGCAAGGGGTTTGTTAATATTCACAAATTCATTCTGAAGAAACTGTAGAAGGGTCTTTTGGAGGTGTCTGTAATAAGGCGCTTAGATAAGCAGCAAGTCAACTGAAGATGGATGGTGCTTTGTCTCAATAGGAATAGCGGGCATCACATCAGTTCTTCTGGTAAACTTAATAGTGACATTTTTCCTACATGAAAAGAAAATTGAATAACTCGATTATGCTGAACATAAACAGAGAGAGATCTATGACAGAGCAGTAAAAATCAGAGAGATAGAGATCATACTCTGGTGTCTCTGATATAAATCTAAACAGAAACTGCGCGTAAGGAGTAATAACAGCCATTTGGCTTATATAGTGCAAGATCTTTGACTGGAAAAACAAATAGAGAATATGTGTTAGACAACAGTACATGCATAAATATCTAAAGAACGCTTAAGAAATCAGATACAGAAAAAGAATGATCTAAACCCCGTACTCTGTATGTTGTCCAGTTTCCTTCTATTACCACCTGTATTTCAGCCCCATGCCATTTCTCTTTGTTGCCCTTCTTTTCGTGCAGATGAATATGAGGAATGTTCCTGAAAAATTCAACCATATGAAGACCATTCTTTAACGCTGAGCTAAATGAGAAGTTTTGCAAGAGGTTTAAAACAGTTAACGCATCCTATCATCATGAGAAGACGTGGAAAGTCCAAAGGATTCATGGCTATTATTATCAAATGAACAAACATAAAAAGTTAAATTGTTATACGCTTTTGAGAAGCTGTTCAAGTATTCAATGGGTACCTGTGAATATCAATATCCAGTCTGCAGAAGGTAACATAGTTTTGGCTTTTCATAGATGAAGAGATCTCTATGGGAAGGCCTGTACTCATTTTGGACCAAATTAAGGCCTGCGCCAGAAAAATTTAGAGAAACTAAAAGAATTAAACAGGTTCTCTGGGAAACATATAGATATGAAGGAAAACATGCATATGCTATGAGTACAATAACAAAAGACCAGTTGAAAATCAAAGACAACAGTTCAGATCCTCCTAAATTCCATGCACAAAATTTCTATATAGGATATATATTGCCATCTTCCTATTTTGGTCATAGACTGCTGAAGGCTACAAATTTGAAATTGATAAACCACTTCAGCATTTCATGCAGTTTTACAGGCTAATCTCAGATATCAAACATGCCATATAAAACTTAAAATAGGAAAAAGAAAAGAATGAGATCCGGAAATTTAAACTTGATAAGAAGAAAGTACCATCTTTGCACCCAGACCAAACTTCCCACGTGTTTGCTTCAGTCCATACTTAGTCCCGGATAAAACTGTAAGAAGAACAATATGTAAACTTAGCATCAAGATAAAAGCCAGATTATAAGGTTGATACGCCAGGCTAAATCAATAGAGGAAGTGAGGGTGGTCATTAGCTATTTTACCTCTCCCAAACATATTTGGAATGTCATCATGTGGCATCCCCTTACCATTATCCTACATTATGTTCAACTCAAGTCATAACTCAAAAAATGCTTAAGAACGTAATTAAGGATCTGCAGGTATTCATACATATATATCACAGGAAAATTTCTGTTGAATCAAACAAATATTATTCAAACCCTCACCTTACATGTCACCTTGTAATATGATGCTTCCCCACGGGCCTTTAAAACCTTTGAGACTCCAGGCTCTTTGTTTTTCTTTCCTGATGCCAAGTTTTTGGCTTGTATCTCACTGGTACGAGCTTCCTTTGCTAACCTTTTCTACATAACAGGAAACAACTACAAGAATTAGAATTGTTAACAAATCCATGAATAGATGGGTACTGACAACTTAAAAGATTACAGAACAGTGAAACTTCTTTGAACTTTAAAACAAAGCTGCTTAAAAGCACAATGATTTAACCAGAAAGAAGATGAGAGAGAATAAAACAGATTCATGCACCTCACGGGCCTTCTCTGTCTCATAGTCATCATACAGCTGTGTGTCAACACGTTCCCGATCGATAAGACCAATCATGGAATTAAACTTAGATTTTACAATCTCTTCCTTCAAAAAAAAAAAAAAAAAAAAAAAAAAAGACAGTCAGTCAGTGAATCTAAACACTGGAAGAAGGCTGGTCAAGATGAAAACCAAAGTTTAATAAACCCCTACACTTTCTCCTACCACAACTAACATATCGGATTAGCACGAAGTATTTGTGTTTAGGCCAAAGTAAGAAAACGTACATTGTTACTTCAACCTCAGGGAGCTCTGAAATGGACTCTGCAGAATCAAGAGCATTTTCAACAAGCTCTCTAACTGTAGTATAAAGCGACTTCCCTGGCTGAAACCCACAATTCAAGACAATTATCAGATAGTTCAAACTTTGCCGAATTTGATTTACAGACTCCATTTCATGAAATGAAGTTTGGTAACTAGAGATAGATCATTCATATTATTATTTTTTTCGAAACACAAACAGAAAAAACCAACAAATCGGGGACTCACATTATCAAATCCAGCAATGTTCTTGTTCTCGCGAAAAACTCAGCTGGAGATTCTGCAAATTCACGAATTAAACAAGAATATCTATTCAGCTCGATTTCACCGGGAACACGCAATTAGACTCTAAATGTGCAGCAGATACATAGAGCATTACTTTGCTTGAGTTTGCTTTCGTTGCTGTTCTTAGAGGTCTTCGAGCTTCCTTCTTCGTTTCAGCTAAATCATCCCCCGCCATGACAAAATATTAAAACAACAACAATACTGATAAATTGAGAAAGATCAACCAAATCTATCAGTACAACTCAACACTAATTCCAAACAAAATCAAAAGCAGGATCTAGGGGCTTTATGAAGGTGGGTGAAGCTAAGAGAACTCGATAAGAGAGAGAGAGAGATTGGTTGTTGGGGGCATATCGGTCTTTTTCACCGAGCGTTTGCGATTGAACAAGGCTAGCGGTTACGACATATTAACGTCTGCGGTTGAGTAAGGATTGCGATTGGATTTTAAGCGTTTCATGAGCTGTGTGACTATAAGCAGCAACTGTTTAACTAGAATCTATTTGGATCCAATACAAGGAAAAAAAAAATCTTATACGAGAAAGCAAAAATGGTGAATCCTTCTCCTGGAATTGCTATTCTCGGAGCTGGGATCTTCGTCAAAACGCAATACATTCCGGTTTGGCTGAGATCTCCGATCTCGTCGTCCTGAAAGCGATTTGGAGCCGTACTGAGGTACCATTCTTATCCTTTTGCCATTTGTGAAAGAGTGAACTATAGTGTTTGTTCGATCATTGCGCTTTGATTTGGGAGATATTAATGCCAAGTGCCTCAAAATGTCGAGCTGATTAACGAGGAATCTGTAGCTGTTTAAAAATGCAGCGCTGATCGAATCGAGAAGATATATATATACATATGGTAATATTGGCGATTGTGATTTTTTTTTTTTTTTATGGTTGAAGAATCTGCAAAAGGAGCTGTGGAGATAGCAAGAAAGCATTTTCCTGATGTGAAGTGCAAATGGGGAGATGAGGGTCTGAATGAGATCATTGAAGATAGTTCAATAGTTGGTGTTGCTGTAGTTGTACCTGCAGAAACCATGGTATCTTTAATCCTCGTCTTCATAACTGATGGGTAAGAATCTAGTTGGAACAATGCATAGGAATTACACCTTCTTACCTCAAAATCTTATGCTTTAGAGTTGAAATGTCATTAGAGAAGATGCTCCAAGGCAGGAAAGCACGTCGCTTCAAGGTGACTTTTCCACTTCATTAATCCTGAAAGGCTGCATTTTTAGCTGCCATTAATTCCTCAAACAAGTATAAATCGTGGCCTTTGCTACTACGGTATTGTTTAAAATGTAGAATGAAATTTTTTGGAACTTTTTGCACTAATATGGATGTCTTCGCGCTTACCATTGCTAAACAGTAGCGCATGCTCCGCTTTTTATGACCGTCTTCTTTCCTCAATAATAATGTTATTAAGCTTCTTTGAAAATGTGTCCCAACTTTAAAACACATTAAAGATTTTTTCTTCTTTTTTATATAGCGTATGTTGCTTTGGCATTCTGGGTCGGTCTGTGCAGAGAAGCCCCAGGCTGCTGCTTGTAAGTTAAGATAACTTGCTCTTGTTTAAACCAACTTGGCATGTTGCTCAAGTTCCATCCTTATTAAACGAGAAACGTGTAGGATTACTCTGGCCTACTAGTCATTTTTTCCTGTTGCGCATGGCCCATTTAACGTAAAAACTATAATCTTCCTGGTTATGTGCCACTCTAAAGTGCAGATGAAATTATTTTTTCCTATTGGTTTTAAACGTTTTTTGTTGCAGCAATCAGTGAGATAGAAAACTGCAATGTCAAGCTATAGAAATATTTCAGCTGTTTCAACCTTTGCCGCCCAATCTGGGCTGTGGCTGAAAAATTATCGTTTTGAGCCAGCTTTTGTTGAGGTAAAGTTTATTTATTGTCTTCTTGGCAATTCCGGACTTCAGCAAGGAAATATTGTGCTTGGAAAATTGAAATGTCTCATGGTTGCTTTCGACAGTTGAAGAAACTGATAAGCAGAAATTGGGGATATGATGAACGTCCAACTTATTATTGAGGGATCAATGAACAGTTCTAACCTTCTTATTTCTCCAAGCTCTACTGGAGGCTGAAATTTGAGTGTACGTGAGCATACATTCTATTTTGTCACATTCTTGTTATTTTGCGTCAGACTCTGTTGCATTGCATCTTCCTAACAACGCTGCTTGCTTAGACTGTAACTTAAGAATTACTCTGACGTAGATATATCCAATCACCCATATACATCTTGAAGAAACTAAGTTATCTGTTATAATACTTACTGTAAAGCTCTTCATTTGCAGGGAGGTTTCATCTTGGATATGGGTGTATTGCATTACACTTGCAGGGTTAGAGAATGGTACCATGTAACTTCATTAGTTAATAAGCTTCTCTGATATCCTGCTATTGGATCCGAAGTATGATGTATTGGTTTGCCATGAACAGCTTGTTGGATGTGAGGGTAACATCAGTCTCAGCCACCACTTCCCATGTGGATAAAGACTTTACCTGGACCAGAACCAATATAACATCAAACTTGTAAGTGTAACTACATCAATCCTTCAGTTTCTTAGCACACACTAATTTCAGATGAGAATACTCTAATCCAGGAGCGTTTCTTTACTCCATAGTCAGCTCGAGAACGGATGCTCTGGGGTTTTTGTTATGGTTGTGTCTTCAAGGTCTCCAAAAGGCATGTAGTAAGACTTGGATGTTCTGCTTTTCGACAGCGCTTTAACCTAATAACCATAGTTTTCTCTCACGTAATTTTCTATTTTTTAGATATTATGGAGAGTCGGCGTAGGACTAAAGGGCACGCCTGTTCAACTTGAGCGTGGAGTCGGAAGAGTGGTCGACATATGGTTACATGGTTTGTATAGCTTAAACATGTGACCAACTTCTTAAAACTATCCAGTTTTTAGCTTGAAACTACTCAACTCAAATGGCTGTGATTTGCCTTGTGAACTTTTCATAGGCCACCATTTATGAGGAAGGAGGGACCTCCAGGACCATCTTTACCCGTTTAGTGGAGTAACCGAAGAGCTAAAAGCGTTCTTCCGAATGACATTTCAGAGACATCAAAGGTAATCCTAGGATCTTAGCCTTGGAATGCAGGAACTCAAAAACATGGGTATTCTATTATCTAAACTCTCCTGATGGATTTGTTGCAGGAGTTGAAGAGCCTCGTCTTTCATATGCGGAAGGTGCTCGTGACGTTGCGGTTCTTCTTGAAGCAATGCTCGAGTCTGGTCAAAAAATGGAGCCGTGGTCCATCTGTCACCAAATTCTAGCTTAACTAAACCTTTAATAATTACGATTTATAAGAGACCGCTAAAGCTTTGTTGGAAATAAAAATGTTGTTACCTTTCAACATAAAAATGCCACTCTATAACAATATTTAATTTGTATACCAATCCAATTATTATCCCGAGACTTTATGCATTCTTGGGGGTTTTGTTGTAAAGCTTATAATAATTACAATAAGAATTTCAAACAGATTAAAAAGCCTATAACCCATCATCTAAGTTGTCAAAAGCACAAGGAATTGTATCTAGAATAAAAAAAAGAAGAAGAAACACTCCATGGATGGCGCTCGAGATGGATTCAGCCTTCAAAGCATGTGCTCAAATCCTCCACCTTGATGTGTTTGATGGACTCGACCAACTCCAACATTGTGAACCAACTGTTGCAGCCACCTCCTGGTGATTTGATCCTCCTGCAAAAACTGCATATCCCAGTTTTCAACTAAACCATCTCTTACATGGGAACAGAGATTTTCCAGATCCTGAGTCAAAAAAATGACAACAACTTACGCGAAGAACCGAATTGCTAAAGGTTCCATCTCGTAGCGAGTCAGGTAGACAGCTTCCAGAAAGGTGCAGCACAAAGCCCTAAGTATAACACAAACTCGAAGCATGAAAAGCCGAAGAATATGAGAATCATACGGAGAATCATCTCTGATTGAGCTAAACCAACCTTTGGGTTGTCTGATAAACGGAGATAACTGTGCTGAATGATATGCTTCAAAAGGCGCTGAGAAGGCTTATGCCTGACAAGTGACTTGAACCATATTGCCCAACACTCCGACCAACCGCAAAAAAACCTCTCTGCTGTTGTGCAAATGTAATCCATCCCCACATCATCCAACAAGATCTTTTGCCCAGACTATGAATCCACGTTGCAACCTGTCATTACTTCATATCATTAATCTGTAAACAAAGAGCGTTGCACAGGATTCCCACTGTAGATACACTTTAACTGGTGAGAACTGGTTTGATGAAACTTTGTAATCACGCTAGAAAATATAAATAACTGAGGGTGACAGATAATCTGTAAACAAGGCGCTTGCACAAGTTCCACTGTAGATACACTTTAACTGTGAGAACTGGTTTGATGAAACTTTGTAATCCAAGCCTAGAAAATATAAAATAACTGAGGGTGACAGATAATGCGTTGTTCAAAATTTTGGCTACAACATTCCTATACTAGTTTAGAGAAATAATAACAAAGAAGAGTTGGAGACTCAAGCTTTTGTTAGAGAATTTCAAAAATTAAAAGATTGAATTATTAATGCTATTAACAATTTGAAACGCCAAAAGTTGAGCACAGTATAACCGCAGAAAAATATACATCTCAGATGAGTTTTGAGATTTCCAAAAAACATAAGGAAAATAATAGATGGATATATAACTAAGCAAAATTTTTATAATAAGTTAAAAAGGCTTACAGTTTTTGACAGTCTCACTCCCCATCTCCATGGTGCGCTTGAGGCACAGAGGAATAATTTCAGTTGAAAGAAGGAAGCTAATGACCTCTGTATCATCAACCCTGGTTAAACAAAGTAAAATAAGGATGTCAATGAACTTTCTTATTTCATACACTAACTAGCAAAAGGAATATAAATTATCCACAGTATCATTTATCCAGAAACCAAGACCGTTTACAAAAAAAATTCCGTCCTTAGCTTTCACAAAAATTTGGCGGGGAACCTCAAAACAGAAGGGAACAAGCTGCAGCAAAAGGAACGGGATGGTTTGCACCTTCCACAAGTGCACCAATGACACACTAAGCTAGTGGGAGCCGCAGGTACTCAAAAAGGTCTGGACTTACTCGTTGTATTAAGGAGAAGGGCAATGAGGTACAATGGGATGTGAGCTGTACATAGAACGAAGAAGGTATAACAACGAATACATCAGTTGTAGTGACCTCCACGAAATAAATTGAAACCATACAAGATATATACAATAAACAGATAACCACCACTCAATAGTTTTTAAACAGACAAGATGATATTGGATGCAAAGACATCCCACAATAGCACATAACATTATATTATAGCCAATTAAGCTTAGCCTGATCAATGGAAAGAACAGGAACATTACCCTTTGAGAAATAACATTCTCGTGTCAGAATGAGATGCTACGCACTGCAGAGTACAACAGCCAGACAGAAGAGTATCAGGAATTTGATGGATTCAGCAAATGTATGAACATGCAATCAAAGATTATAAAATAAGAAGTGGAAATCTCCATGCGAACCTGAAGAAGGGCGAGTGAGTTGCAAACACGGTTGGACTGAGCAGGGGAGTCAGATTTGGAGGTGCAAGAACAGAGTAGATTGATACTATCTCCTGCAAGCAAATGGACGAAAGCAGTCAAATCATACCAAACCTAACACCAGATAAAAAGAATTTTGGAATTTGGATATTAAAAATCCTTCGCAATCGGCAGCAGACTCATCAATTTTTACAAGAAAAGAGAAAAAGCATTTAAGTCACTGGATATAACCGAAACAGATGCATTTAAGTCATACCTGCAACAAGGCAGCAATGGTACCAAAGGAGTTCCAACAAAGAGAGGCGCCAGATCCTGAAACAATTCTCTTTTCTACAAGAGAAACAACAACAAGTCAGATACTGAAATCGTCTAAAGCAAAAAGACAAAAGATTTGGACCTTTTTCAGCTTTCTTTATGCATAACCAAGTTCCCAAACTCACAAAAAAAAAAAAAAAAAACACTCAATTCGCTCTTTTCATAAGAAAAGTTCCCAGCTTGAGACATTTTAACTTGTAACCCTAGCTCTCGTTGACGAATCGAACCAGAAAAAACGAAAACCCAGATGGGAGAAACGACGAAGAAAACATATGAGATTATTAGGAGAACCTTGGAAAGCTCAAGAAGAGCATTTTCTCTGAGTTCAGGATTGCTTAGATCGAGGCTACTAAACGCTGCTCCCGCGGGAAAGCCAAATTCCGATCTTTGTTCGCCGGAGCTCCCAGGTAGGATTTTGGGCGGAGGTGCTAGGACCGCACCGAAAGGTGTGCCTATGGAGAGAGATGGAGGTAGATTCGCCATTGTCCAGAGTTGGTTTTCTCGTATGTTTCCTCGTTTCTACTGAGTTTTCAAGGATTCAGTTTCTCTCTACTCTTTTGTATCTAATTCTAGAAATGGCAAGTACTTGTACCTGTTGCCCTGTATTTTTTTTTTTTTACCTTTTTTATTTTATTTATCATCTTTGTCTTTTACTCTGTAGGTTTTATATTATTGACTTTATTATGTTGTAATAAGATCAATGAACAATAATCCGAGGGCTAGACCTAATATTATAGTTGATGAGAGCTAGACCTCTTTTGGGTTAAAGTGTATTAAGTTTCAAATTGTTAATCGAATAATATTAGGAGACCTTATATTAGTTTTGTTTATTTTGAATAAAATTCATGTTCAATAACATTAGATTTGGGAAGAATATTTACAAATCGTCCAATTAGAATATATATATTTTACGCATTAAAGATCGTTAATTGAATAGCAAGGTTTTTTTAAAAACAAATATAACTCTTTCAAAATCCTAAATCCAAGCCATCTCTTAAAGTTTTTTATGTAAATCCAAAGGTTTTTAATTTCAACTTGAGTTTTAAAAACCTGTTATATCTTTACTCGAATCGTATTTAAAAATCTTGATTCATTTCTCTTAGCGATTTTTTCGTGTTTAAAAGAATAACTTTTTATGTTTCGATTTCATGGACCCTATTTTTGGATAAAACTTTATAAGTGATGTAGAACCCCTAAAGATAATACATCTACACGAATTTTATCCATTGAATCTTTGAAATTAAGTCTCTCTCCTATTGTGTATGTTTTTACAATAAGTTTGATTACATATTACCGTATAAATCAAAGATAATGAAAACAAGATCATATCAAAAAAGTAATATTTCTTTTCAATTTCTTACACAGCTATTTTCGACGTAGTTTGAATTTTATTTTTAATCGATTGAAGTACAAAAATTAAGATATCTTATCTATGAAATAAACATAATCGCGAATAAAATCAATTCATCAAAACAATACGGTGCAGAAACAAAAAATTGTTTTATCAATGATATCATTAAATTTATAGTAGATGAAATATCACATATGAGTATAGACTACAAGGAAATAACATGTATCGTATTTTTAATAACGTGAATTAGATTGAGTTAAACAGGACGACCAAGCATTAAATGCTATTTTGAATATTTTTGTATATAATTTGTGAGTTTTATATTCATTTGCTTAATTTATCATTTTAATATTACTATTTAATATTCAAACATAAATATTTTATCTTGTAAAGTCTTTATCTTTTTGAGAAAAAGAATATGTGAGATTATGAATTTTATAAGAGTAACCTCTCTGCCACGTCTACGTTCGGAACTTAGTCTATATATTTAGATAAAATGCACGATAAAAGCCTTAGAGAATGCTGCGTGTCTTGAATCTTAATGTTGCTTGCCATTATGCATCGTTTTGGCCTAATTGATCAACTTTTTTTTTTTTTTTTTTTTTTTTTTAATAATGTCTTCTTGAGAACGGTGTTTTTTTCAGAAAAGAAAAGAGGGTTTTACCATACCTTTTAAAGATATCTAGAGGAAAAAGAAAAAAATCTATGGAAATATCATAGCATCATTGATTGTTTTTCTTTTCTTTTGCAAAATATATTTCACGATGACTTGCAAATCACCAATATAAAAAATCTTGCTAAATTATAACTTGTCCACGGCGACTAAGTACCTAATAGAAAAAGGCAAAGAGACATATGTTGACAAATATGACGTGTCAGTTATTGCACGTCACATGCGATTTGGCCAATGTAAAAGCGACAAATCATCAACCGCTTTTTCATTTGAAACCAAATCGGAAGTTCTGGCATAGAAATTATTTCATTGGACCGGCCCATCAAATTTTAAAGTGCCGCCCTTCCTACTACAAAATCTTCTAACATAATTTTCTCTTTTGTTTCCCATTTTCTCTCTAAAAATTCACATTTTTACTAATACTTTTTATTAGTCTATAATAGACCACATCACAAAATCTAATAAATTATTTTCATGGAAAAATAATTACTGGGAAATGT